>CAWVNZ010002020.1:0-223054 GCA_963930735.1 Dioctria linearis
GGCGCAATTAAAAGTTGCGACAGTAAAAAATTATTTTTTGAAAAATTTACTGTAGAAAAGGCAATCCCTGGCGCAATTAAAATTTGCGAAAGTAAAAAATTAATTTGTGAATAATTTACTATAGAAAAGGCAATCCCTGGCGTATTTAAAATTTGCGACAGTAGAAAATTATTTTTTGCAAAATTTAATATAGAACAGGCAATCCCTGGCGCAATTAAAATTTGCGACAGTAGAAAATTATTTTTTGAATAATTTACTGTAGAAAAGGCAATCCCAGGCGCAATTAAAATTTGCGACAGTAGTAAATTATTTTTTGAAAAATTTACTGTAGAAAAGGCAATCCCTGGCGCAATTAAAATTTGCGACAGTAAAAAATAATTTTTTGAAAAATTTACTATAGAAAAGGCAATCCCTGGCGTATTTCAAATTTGCGAGAGTAAAAAATAATTTTTTGAAAAATTTACTGTAGAAAAGGCAATCCCTGGCGTAATTAAAATTTGCGACAGTAGAAAATTATTTTTTGAAAAATTTACTATAGAAAAGGCAATCCCTGGCGTAATTAAAATTTGCGACAGTAAAAAATTATTTTTTGAAAAATTTACTATAGAAAAGGCAATCCCTGGCGTATTTAAAATTTGCGACAATAAAAAATTAATTTTTGAAAAATTTACTATAGAAAAGGCAATCCCTGGCGCAATTAAAATTTCCGACAGTAAAAAATTATTTTTTGAAAAATTTACTATAGAAAAGGCAATCCCTGGCGGATTTAAAATTTGCGACAGTAAAAAATTAATTTGTGAAGAATTTACTATAGAAAAGGCAATCCCTGGCGCAAGTAAAATTTTCGACAGTAAAAAATTAATTTTTGAAAAATTTACTATAGAAAAGGCAATCCCTGGCGGATTTAAAATTTGCGACAGTAAAAAATTTATTTGTGAAAATTTTACTATAGAAAAGGCAATCACTGGCGTAATTAAAATTTGCGACAGTAGAAAATTATTTTTTGAATAATTTACGGTAGAAAAGGCAATCCCTGGCGCAATTAAAATTTGCGACAGTAAAAAATTATTTTTTGAAAAATTTACTATAGAAAAGGCAATCCCTGGCGGATTTAAAATTTGCGACAGTAAAAAATTATTTTTTGAATAATTTACTATAGAAAAGGTAATCCCTGGCGCAATTAAAATTTGCGACAGTAAAAAATAAATTTTTGAAAAATTTACTGTAGAAAAGGTAATGCCTGGCGCAATTAAAATTTGCGACATTAAAAAATTAATTTTTGAAAAATTTACTATAGAAAAAGCAGTCCCTGCCGCAATTAAAATTTGCGAAAATAAAAAATTATTTATTGAAAAATTTACTGTAGAAAAGGCAATCCCTGGCGCAATTAAAATTTGCGACAGTAAAAAATTATTTTTTGAAATATTTACTGTAGAAAAGGCAATCCCTGGCGCAATTAAAATTTGCGACAGTAAAAAATTAATTTTTGAAAAATTTACTATAGAAAAGGCAATCCCTGGCGTATTTAAAATTTGCGACAGTAAAAAATTAATTTTTGAAAAATTTAATATAGAACAGGCAACCAATGGCGCAATTAAAATTTGCGACAGTAAAAAATTATTTTTTGAAAAATTTACTGTAGAAAAGGCAATCCCTGGCGCAATTAAAATTTGCGACAGTAGAAAATTATTTTTTGAAAAATTTACTATAGAAAAGGCAATTCCTGGCGTAATTAAAATTTGCGACAGTAAAAAATTATTTTTTGAAAAATTTACTATAGAAAAGGCAATCCCTGGCATATTTAAAATTTGCGACAGTAAAAAAATAATTTTTGAAAAATTTACTATAGAAAAGGCAATGCCTGGCGCAATTAAAATTTTCGACAGTAAAAAATTATTTTTTGAAAAATTTACTATAGAAAAGGCAATCCCTGGCGGATTTAAAATTTGCGACAGTAAAAAATCAATTTGTGAAAAATTTACTATAGAAAAGGTAATCCCTGGCGCAAGTAAAATTTGCGACAGTAAAAAATTATTTTTTGAATAATTTACTATAGAAAAGGCAATCCCTGGCGTATTTTAAATTTGCGACAGTAAAAAATTATTTTTTTGCTAAATTTACTATAGAAAAGGCAATCCCTGGTGTATTTAAAATTTGCGACAGTAAAAAAATTAATTTGTGAAAAATTTACTACAGAAAAGGCAATCCTTGGCGTAATAAAAATTTGCGACAGTAAAAAATTAATTTTTGAAAAATTTACTATAGAAAAGGCAATCCCTGGCCTAATTAAAATTTGCGACAGTAAAAAATTATTTTTTGAATAATTTACTATAGAAACGGCAATCCCTGGCGCAATTAAAATTTGCGACAGTAAAAAATTATTTTTTGAAAAATTTACTGTAGAAAAGGCAATCCCTGGCGCAATTAAAATTTGCGAAAGTAAAAAATTAATTTGTGAATAATTTACTATAGAAAAGGCAATCCCTGGCGTATTTAAAATTTGCGACAGTAAAAAATTATTTTTTTGCAAAATATACTATAGAAAAGGCAATCCCTGGCCTATTTAAAATTTGCGAGAGTAAAAAATAATTTTTTGAAAAATTTACTGTAGAAAAGGCAATCCCTGGCGCAATTAAAATTTGCGACAGTAAAAAATTATTTTTTGAAAAATTCACTGTAGAAAAGGCAATCCCTGACGTAATTAAAATTTGCGACAGTAAAAAATTATTTTTTGAATAATTTACTATAGAAAAGCAATACCTGGCGCAATTAAACTTTGCGACATTAAAAAATTAATTTTTGAAAAATTTACTATAGAAAAAGCAGTCCCTGCCGCAATTAAAATTTGCGACAATAAAAAATTATTTTTTGAAAAATTTACTGTAGAAAAGGCAATCCCTGGCGCAATTAAAATTTGCGACAGTAAAAAATTATTTTTTGAAAAATTTACTGTAAAAATGGCAATCCCTGGCGCAATTAAAATTTGCGACAGTAAAAAATTAATTTTTGAAAAATTTACTATAGAAAAGGCAATCCCTGGCGTATTTAAAATTTGCGACAGTAAAAAATTAATTTTTGAAAAATTTAATATAGAACAGGCAACCAATGGCGCAATTAAAATTTGCGACAGTAAAAAATTATTTTTTGAAAAATTTACTGTAGAAAAGGCAAACCCTGGCGCAATTAAAATTTGCGACAGTAGAAAATTATTTTTTGAAAAATTTACTATAGAAAAGGCAATCCCTGGCGTAATTAAAATTTGCGACAGTAAAAAATTATTTTTTGAAAAATTTACTATAGAAAAGGCAATCCCTGGCATATTTAAAATTTGCGACAGTAAAAAACTAATTTTTGAAAAATTTACTATAGAAAAGGCAATTCCTGGCGCAATTAAAATTTCCGACAGTAAAAAATTATTTTTTGAAAAATTTACTATAGAAAAGGCAATCCCTGGCGGATTTAAAATTTGCGACAGTTAAAAATCAATTTGTGAAAAATTTACTATAGAAAAGGCAATACCTGGCGTAATTAAAATTTGCGACAGTAGAAAATTATTTTTTGCAAAATTTACTATAGAAAAGGCAATCCCTGGCGCAATTAAAATTTGCGACAGTAGAAAATTATTTTTTGAATAATTGACTGTAGAAAAGGCAATCCCAGGAGCAATTAAAATTTGCGACAGTAGTAAATTATTTTTTGAAAAATTTACTGTAGAAAAGGCAATCCCTGGCGCAATTAAAATTTGCGAGAGTAAAAAATTATTTTTTGTAAAATTTACTGTAGAAAAGGCAATCCCTGGCGCAATTAAAATTTGCGACAGTAAAAAATTAATTTTTGAAAAATTTACTATAGAAAAGGCAATCCCTGGCGGATTTAAAATTTGCGACAGTAAAAAATTAATTTGTGAAAATTTTACTATAGAAAAGGCAATCACTGGCGTAATTAAAATTTGCGACAGTAGAAAATTATTTTTTGAATAATTTACGGTAGAAAAGGCAATCCCTGGCGCAATTAAAATTTGCGACAGTAAAAAATTATTTTTTGAAAAATTCACTGTAGAAAACGCAATCCCTGGCGTAATTAAAATTTGCGACACTAAAAATTATTTTTTGAATAATTTACTATAGAAAAGCAATCCCTGGCGCAATTAAACTTTGCGACATTAAAAAATTAATTTTTGAAAAATTTACTATAGAAAAAGCAATCCCTGGCGCAATTAAAATTTGCGACATTAAAAAATTATTTTTTGAAAAATTTACTGTAGAAAGGCAAACCCTGGCGCAATTAAAATTTGCGACAGTAAAAAATTATTTTTTGAAAAATTTACTGTAGAAAAGGCAATCCCTGGCGTAATTAAAATTTGCGACAGTAAAAAATTAATTTTTGAAAAATTTACTATAGAAAAGGCAATCCCTGGCGTAATTAAAATTTGCGACAGTAGAAAATTATTTTTTGAAAAATTTACTATAGAAAAGGCAATCCCTGGCGGATTTAAAATTTGCGACAGTAAAAAATTAATTTTTGAAAAATTTACTATAGAAAAGGCAATCCCTGCCGGATTTAAAATTTGCGACAGTAAAAAATTAATTTGTGAAAAATTTACTATAGAAAAGGCAATCCCTGGCGCAATTAAAATTTGCGACAGTAGTAAATTATTTTTTGAAAAATTTACTGTAGAAAAGGCAATACCTGGCACAATTAAAATTTGCGACAGTAGACAATTATTTTTTGAAAAATTTACTATAGAAAAGGCAATCCCTGGCGTAATTAAAATTTGCGACAGTAAAAAATTATTTTTTGAAAAATTTACTATAGAAAAAGCAATCCCTGGCGGATTTAAAATTTGCGACAGTAAAAAATTATTTTTTGAATAATTTACTATAGAAAAGGCAATCCCTGGCTCAATTAAAATTTGCGACAGTAAAAAATTAATTTTTGAAAAATTTACTATAGAAAAGGCAATCCCTGGCGCAATAATATTTTGCGACAGTAAAAAATTATTTTTTGAAAAATTTACTGTAGAAAAGGCAATCCCTGGCGTAATTAAAATTTGCGACAGTAAAAAATTATTTTTTGAAAAATTTACTATAGAAAAGGCAATCCCTGGCGTATTTAAAATTTGCGACAGTAAAAAATTATTTTTTGAAAAATTTACTATCGAAAAGGCAATCCCTGGCGCAATTAGAATTTGCGACAGTAGAAAACTATTTTTTGAAAAATTTACTATAGAAAAGGCAATCCCTGGCGTATTTAAAATTTGCGAGAGTAAAAAATAATTTTTTGAAAAATTTACTATAGAAAAGGCAATCCCTGGCGTATTTCAAATTTGCGAGAGTAAAAAATAATTTTTTGAAAAATTTACTGTAGAAAAGGCAATCCCTGGCGCAATTAAAATTTGCGACAGTAAAAAATTATTTTTTGAAGAATTTACTGTCGAAAAGGCAATCCCTGGCGTAATTAAAATTTGCGACAGTAAAAAATTATTTTTTGAATAATTTACTATAGAAAAGCAATCCCTGGCGCAATTAAAATTTGCGAGAGTAAAAAATTTATTTTTGAAAAATTTACTATAGAAAAAGCAATCCCTGGCGCAATTAAAATTTGCGACAGTAAAAAATTATTTTTTGAAAAATTTACTGTAGAAAGGGCAATCCCTGGCGCAATTAAAATTTGCGACAGTAAAAAATTATTTTTTGAAAAATTTACTGTAGAAAAGGCAATCCCTGGCGCAATTAAAATTTGCGACAGTAAAAAATTAATTTTTGAAAAATTTACTATAGAAAAGGCAATCCCTGGCGTATTTAAAATTTGCGACAGTAAAAAATTAATTTTTGAAAAATTTACTATAGAAAAGGCAATCACTTGCGCAATTAAAATTTGCGACAGTAAAAAATTATTTTTTGAAAAATTTACTGTAGAAAACGCAATCCCTGGCGTAATTAAAATTTGCGACAGTAGAAAATTATTTTTTGAAAAAATTACTATAGAAAAGGCAATCCCTGGCGTAATTAAAATTTGCGACAGTAAAAAATTAATTTTTGAAAAATTTACTATAGAAAAGGCAATCCCTGGCGCAATTAAAATTTGCGACAGTAGAAAATTATTTTTTGAAAAATTTACTATAGAAAAGGCAATCCCTGGCGCAATTAAAATTTGCGACAGTAAAAAATTATTTTTTGAAAAATTTACTATAGAAAAGGCAATCCCTGGCGGATTTAAAATTTGCGACAGTAAAAAATTAATTTGTGAAAAATTTACTATAGAAAAGGCAATCCCTGGCGTAATTAAAATTTGCGACATTAAAAAATTAATTTTTGAATAATTTACTATAGAAAAGGCAATCCCTGGCTTATTTAAAATTTGCGACAGTAAAAAATTATTTCTTTTGCAAAATTTACTATAAAAAAGGCAATCCCTGGCGTATTTAAAATTTGCGACAGTAAAAAATTAATTTGTGAAAAATTTACTATAGAAAAGGCAATCCCTGGCGTAATTAAAATTTGCGACAGTAAAAAAATAATTTTTGAAAAATTTACTATAGAAAAGGCAATCCCTGGCGCAATTAAAATTTGCGACAGTAAAAAATTAAATTTTGAAAAATTTACTATAGAAAAAGCAATCCCTGGCGCAATTAAAATTTGCGACATTAAAAAATTATTTTTTGAAAAATTTACTGTAGAAAGGCAAACCCTGGCGCAATTAAAATTTGCGACAGTAAAAAATTATTTTTTGAAAAATTTACTGTAGAAAAGGCAATCCCTGGCGTAATTAAAATTTGCGACAGTAAAAAATTAATTTTTGAAAAATTTACTATAGAAAAGGCAATCCCTGGCGTAATTAAAATTTGCGACAGTAGAAAATTATTTTTTGAAAAATTTACTATAGAAAAGGCAATCCCTGGCGCAATTAAAATTTGCGACAGTAAAAAATTATTTTTTGAAAAATTTACTATAGAAAAGGCAATCCCTGGCGGATTTAAAATTTGCGACAGTAAAAAATTAATTTTTGAAAAATTGACTATAGAAAAGGCAATCCCTGCCGGATTTAAAATTTGCGACAGTAAAAAATTAATTTGTGAAAAATTTACTATAGAAAAGGCAATCCCTGGCGCAATTAAAATTTGCGACAGTAGTAAATTATTTTTTGAAAAATTTACTGTAGAAAAGGCAATACCTGGCGCAATTAAAATTTGCGATAGTAGACAATTATTTTTTGAAAAATTTACTATAGAAAAGGCAATCCCTGGCGTAATTAAAATTTGCGACAGTAAAAAATTATTTTTTGAAAAATTTACTATAGAAAAAGCAATCCCTGGCGGATTTAAAATTTGCGACAGTAAAAAATTATTTTTTGAATAATTTACTATAGAAAAGGCAATCCCTGGCTCAATTAAAATTTGCGACAGTAAAAAATTAATTTTTGAAAAATTTACTATAGAAAAGGCAATCCCTGGCGCAATAATATTTTGCGACAGTAAAAAATTATTTTTTGAAAAATTTACTCTAGAAAAGGCAATCCCTGGCGTAATTAAAATTTGCGACAGTAAAAAATTATTTTTTGAAAAATTTACTATAGAAAAGGCAATCCCTGGCGTATTTAAAATTTGCGACAGTAAAAAATTATTTTTTGAAATATTTACTATCGAAAAGGCAATCCCTGGCGCAATTAGAATTTGCGAGAGTAAAAAATTTATTTTTGAAAAATTTACTATAGAAAAAGCAATCCCTGGCGCAATTAAAATTTGCGACAGTAAAAAATTATTTTTTGAAAAATTTACTGTCGAAAAGGCAATCCCTGGCGTAATTAAAATTTGCGACAGTAAAAAATTATTTTTTGAATAATTTACTATAGAAAAGCAATCCCTGGCGCAATTAAAATTTGCGAGAGTAAAAAATTTATTTTTGAAAAATTTACTATAGAAAAAGCAATCCCTGGCGCAATTAAAATTTGCGACAGTAAAAAATTATTTTTTGAATAATTTACTATAGAAAAGCAATCCCTGGCGCAATTAAAATTTGCGAGAGTAAAAAATTTATTTTTGAAAAATTTACTATAGAAAAAGCAATCCCTGGCGCAATTAAAATTTGCGACAGTAAAAAATTATTTTTTGAAAAATTTACTGTAGAAAAGGCAATCCCTGGCGCAATTAAAATTTGCGACAGTAAAAAATTATTTTTTGAAAAATTTACTGTAGAAAAGGCAATCCCTGGCGCAATTAAAATTTGCGACAGTAAAAAATTAATTTTTGAAAAATTTACTATAGAAAAGGCAATCCCTGGCGTATTTAAAATTTGCGACAGTAAAAAATTAATTTTTGAAAAATTTACTATGGAAAAGGCAATCACTTGCGCAATTAAAATTTGTGACAGTAAAAAATTATTTTTTGAAAAATTTACTGTAGAAAACGCAATCCCTGGCGTAATTAAAATTTGCGACAGTAGAAAATTATTTTTTGAAAAAATTACTATAGAAAAGGCAATCCCTGGCGTAATTAAAATTTGCGACAGTAAAAAATTAATTTTTGAAAAATTTACTATAGAAAAGGCAATCCCTGGCGCAATTAAAATTTGCGACAGTAGAAAATTATTTTTTGAAAAATTTACTATAGAAAAGGCAATCCCTGGCGCAATTAAAATTTGCGACAGTAAAAAATTATTTTTTGAAAAATTTACTATAGAAAAGGCAATCCCTGGCGGATTTAAAATTTGCGACAGTAAAAAATTAATTTGTGAAAAATTTACTATAGAAAAGGCAATCCCTGGCGTAATTAAAATTTGCGACATTAAAAAATTAATTTTTGAATAATTTACTATAGAAAAGGCAATCCCTGGCTTATTTAAAATTTGCGACAGTAAAAAATTATTTTTTTTGCAAAATTTACTATAAAAAAGGCAATCCCTGGCGTATTTAAAATTTGCGACAGTAAAAAATTAATTTGTGAAAAATTTACTATAGAAAAGGCAATCCCTGGCGTAATTAAAATTTGCGACAGTAAAAAAATAATTTTTGAAAAATTTACTATAGAAAAGGCAATCCCTGGCGCAATTAAAATTTGCGACAGTAAAAAATTAAATTTTGAAAAATTTACTGTAGAAAAGGCAATCCCTGGCGCAATTAAAATTTGCGACAGTAAAAAATAATTTTTTGAAAAATTTACTGTAGAAAAGGCAATCCCTGGCGTAATTAAAATTTGCGACAGTAAAAAATTAAATTTTGAAAAATTTACTGTAGAAAAGGCAATCCCTGGCGTAATTAAAATTTGCGACAGTAAAAAATTAATTTTTGAAAAATTTACTATAGAAATGGCAATCCCTGGTGCAATTAAAATTTGCGACAGTAGAAAATTATTTTTTGAAAAATTTACTATAGAAAAGGCAATCCCTGGCGCAATTAAAATTTGCGACAGTAAAAAATTATTTTTTGCAAAATTTACTATAGAAAAGGCAATCCCTGGCGTAATGAAAATTTTCGACAGTAAAAAATTAATTTGTGAAAAATTTACTATAGAAAAGGCAATCCCTGGCGTAATTAAAATTTGCGACAGTAAAAAATTAAATTTTGAAAAATTTACTGTAGAAAAGGCAAACCCTGGCGCAATTAAAATTTGCGACAGTAAAAAATTATTTTTTGCAAAATTTACTGTAGAAAAGACAATCCCTGGCGCAATTAAAATTTGCGACAGTAAAAATTTAATTTGTGAATAATTTACTATAGAAAAGGCAATCCCTGGCGTATTTAAAATTTGCCACAGTAAAAAATTATTTTTTTGCAAAATTTACTATAGAAAAGGCAATTCCTGGCGTATTTAAAATTTGCGACAGTAAAAAAATTAATTTGTGAAAAATTTACTATAGAAAAGGCAATCCCTGGCGTAATTAAAATTTGCGACAGTAAAAAATTAATTTTTGAAAAATTTACTATAGAAAAGGCAATCCCTGGCGCAATTAAAATTTGCGACAGTAAAAAATTAAATTTTGAAAAATTTACTGTAGAAAAGGCAATCCCTGGCGCAATTAAAATTTGCGACAGTAAAAAAATAATTTTTGAAAAATTTACTATAGAAAAGGGAATCCCTGGCGTATTTAAAATTTGCGACAGTAAAAAATTAATTTGTGAAAAATTTACTATAGAAAAGGCAATCCCTGGCGTAATTAAAATTTGCGACAGTAAAAAAATAATTTTTGAAAAATTTACTATAGAAAAGGCAATCCCTGGCGCAATTAAAATTTGCGACAGTAAAAAATTAATTTTTGAATAATTTACTATAGAAAAGGCAATCCCTGGCGAAATTAAAATTTGCGACAGTAAATAATTATTTTTTGAAAAATTTACTGTAGAAAAGGCAATCCCTGGCGCAATTAAAATTTGCGACAGTAAAAATTTAATTTGTGAAAAATTTACTATAGAAAAGGCAATCCCTGGCGCAAGTAAAATTTGCGACAGTAAAAAATTATTTTTTGAATAATTTACTATAGAAAAGGCAATCCCTGGCGCAATTAAAATTTGCGACAGTAAAAAATTATTTTTTGCAAAATTTACTGTAGAAAAGGCAATACCTGGCGCAATTAAAATTTGCGACAATAGACAATTATTTTTTGAAAAATTTACTATAGAAAAGGCAATCCCAGGCGCAATTAAAATTTGCGACAGTAGTAAATTATTTTTTGAAATATTTACTGTAGAAAAGGCAATCCCTGGCGCAATTAGAATTTGCGAGAGTAAAAAATTATTTTTTGTAAAATTTACTGTAGAAAAGGCAATCCCTGGCGCAATTAAAATTTGCGACAGTAAAAAATTAATTTTTGAAAAATTTGCGACAGTAAAAAATTAATTTTTGAAAAATTTACTATAGAAAAGGCAATCCCTGGCGGATTTAAAATTTGCGACAGTAAAAAATTAATTTGTGAAAATTTTACTATAGAAAAGGCAATCACTGGCGTAATTAAAATTTGCGAGAGTAGAAAATTATTTTTTGAATAATTTACGGTAGAAAAGGCAATCCCTGGCGCAATTAAAATTTGCGACAGTAAAAAATTATTTTTTGAAAAATTCACTGTAGAAAAGGCAATCCCTGGCGCAATTAAAATTTGCGACAGTAAAAAATTATTTTTTGAAAAATTTACTATAGAAAAGGCAATCCCTGGCGGATTTAAAATTTGCGACAGTAAAAAATTAATTTTTGAAAAATTTACTATAGAAAAGGCAATCCCTGCCGGATTTAAAATTTGCGACAGTAAAAAATTAATTTGTGAAAAATTTACTATAGAAAAGGCAATCCCTGGCGCAATTAAAATTTGCGACAGTAGTAAATTATTTTTTGAAAAATTTACTGTAGAAAAGGCAATACCTGGCGCAATTAAAATTTGCGACAATAGACAATTATTTTTTGAAAAATTTACTATAGAAAAGGCAATCCCTGGCGTAATTAAAATTTGCGACAGTAAAAAATTATTTTTTGAAAAATTTACTATAGAAAAAGCAATCCCTGGCGGATTTAAAATTTGCGACAGTAAAAAATTAATTTTTGAAAAATTTACTATAGAAAAGGCAATCCCTGGCGTATTTCAAATTTGCGAGAGTAAAAAATAATTTTTTGAAAAATTTACTGTAGAAAAGGCAATCCCTGGCGCAATTAAAATTTGCGACAGTAAAAAATTATTTTTTGAAAAATTTACTGTAGAAAAGGCAATCCCTGGCGCAATTAAAATTTGCGACAGTAAAAAATTAATTTTTGAAAAATTTACTATAGAAAAGGCAATCCCTGGCGTATTTAAAATTTGCGACAGTAAAAAATTATTTTTTGAAAAATTTAATATAGAAAAGGCAATCCCTGGCGGATTTAAAATTTGCGACAGTAAAAAATTAATTTTTGAAAAATTTACTATAGAAAAGGCAATCCCTGCCGGATTTAAAATTTGCGACAGTAAAAAATTAATTTGTGAAAAATTTACTATAGAAAAGGCAATCCCTGGCGCAATTAAAATTTGCGACAGTAGTAAATTATTTTTTGAAAAATTTACTGTAGAAAAGGCAATACCTGGCGCAATTAAAATTTGCGACAGTAGACAATTATTTTTTGAAAAATTTACTATAGAAAAGGCAATCCCTGGCGTATTTAAAATTTGCGAGAGTAAAAAATAATTTTTTGAAAAATTTACTATAGAAAAGGCAATCCCTCGCATATTTCAAATTTGCGAGAGTAAAAAATAATTTTTTGAAAAATTTACTGTAGAAATGGCAATCCCTGGCGCAATTAAAATTTGCGACAGTAAAAAATTATTTTTTGAAAAATTTACTGTAGAAAAGGCAATCCCTGGCGCAATTAAAATTTGCGACAGTAAAAAATTATTTTTTGAAAAATTTACTGTAGAAAAGGCAATCCCTGGCGCAATTAAAATTTGCGACAGTAAAAAATTAATTTTTGTAAAATTTACTATAGAAAAGGCAATCCCTGGCGTATTTAAAATTTGCGACAGTAAAAAATTAATTTTTGAAAAATTTACTATAGAAAAGGCAATCACTTGCGCAATTAAAATTTGCGACAGTAAAAAATTATTTTTTGAAAAATTTACTGTAGAAAACGCAATCCCTGGCGTAATTAAAATTTGCGACAGTAGAAAATTATTTTTTGAAAAAATTACTATAGAAAAGGCAATCCCTGGCGTAATTAAAATTTGCGACAGTAAAAAATTAATTTTTGAAAAATTTACTATAGAAAAGGCAATCCCTGGCGCAATTAAAATTTGCGACAGTAGAAAATTATTTTTTGAAAAATTTACTATAGAAAAGGCAATCCCTGGCGCAATTAAAATTTGCGACAGTAAAAAATTATTTTTTGAAAAATTTACTATAGAAAAGGCAATCCCTGGCGGATTTAAAATTTGCGACAGTAAAAAATTAATTTGTGAAAAATTTACTATAGAAAAGGCAATCCCTGGCGTAATTAAAATTTGCGACATTAAAAAATTAATTTTTGAATAATTTACTATAGAAAAGGCAATCCCTGGCTTATTTAAAATTTGCGACAGTAAAAAATTATTTTTTTTGCAAAATTTACTATAAAAAAGGCAATCCCTGGCGTATTTAAAATTTGCGACAGTAAAAAATTAATTTGTGAAAAATTTACTATAGAAAAGGCAATCCCTGGCGTAATTAAAATTTGCGACAGTAAAAAAATAATTTTTGAAAAATTTACTATAGAAAAGGCAATCCCTGGCGCAATTAAAATTTGCGACAGTAAAAAATTAAATTTTGAAAAATTTACTGTAGAAAAGGCAATCCCTGGCGCAATTAAAATTTGCGACAGTAAAAAATTATTTTTTGAAAAATTTACTGTAGAAAAGGCAATCCATGGCGTAGTTAAAATTTGCGAAGTAAAAAATTACTTTGTGAAAAATTTACTATAGAAAAGGCAATCCCTGGCGCAATTAAAATTTGCGACAGTAAAAAATTATTTTTTGCAAAATTTACTATAGAAAAGGCAATCCCTGGCGTAATGAAAATTTGCGACAGTAAAAAATTAATTTGTGAAAAATTTACTAAAGAAAAGGCAATCCCTGGCGTAATTAAAATTTGCGACAGTAAAAAATTAAATTTTGAAAAATTTACTGTAGAAAAGGCAAACCCTGGCGCAATTAAAATTTGCGACAGTAAAAAATTATTTTTTGCAAAATTTACTGTAGAAAAGACAATCCCTGGCGTAGTTAAAATTTGCGACAGTAAAAAATTAATTTGTGAAAAATTTACTATAGAAAAGGCAATCCCTGGCGTAATTAAAATTTGCGACAGTAAAAAATTAATTTTTGAATAATTTACTATAGAAAAGGCTATCCCTGGCGAAATTAAAATTTGCGACAGTAAATAATTATTTTTTGAAAAATTTACTGTAGAAAAGGCAATCCCTGGCGCAATTAAAATTTGCGACTGTAAAAATTTAATTTGTGAATAATTTACTATAGAAAAGGCAATCCCTGGCGTATTTAAAATTTGCCACAGTAAAAAATTATTTTTTTGCAAAATTTACTATAGAAAAGGCAATCCCTGGCGTATTTAAAATTTGCGACAGTAAAAAAATTAATTTGTGAAAAATTTACTATAGAAAAGGCAATCCCTGGCGTAATTAAAATTTGCGACAGTAAAAAATTAATTTGTGAAAAATTTACTATAGAAAAGGCAATCCCTGGCGTAATTAAAATTTGCGACAGTAAAAAAATAATTTTTGAAAAATTTACTATAGAAAAGGCAATCCCTGGCGCAATTAAAATTTGCGACAGTAAAAAATTAAATTTTGAAAAATTTACTGTAGAAAAGGCAATCCCTGGCGCAATTAAAATTTGCGACAGTAAAAAATTATTTTTTGAAAAATTTGCTGTAGAAAAGGCAATCCCTGGCGTAGTTAAAATTTGCGACAGTAAAAAATTAATTTGTGAAAAATTTACTATAGAAAAGGCAATCCCTGGCGCAATTAAAATTTGCGACAGTAAAAAATTATTTTTTGCAAAATTTACTATAGAAACGGCAATCCCTGGCGTAATGAAAATTTGCGACAGTAAAAAATTAATTTGTGAAAAATTTACTAAAGAAAAGGCAATTCCTGGCGTAATTAAAATTTGCGACAGTAAAAAATTAAATTTTGAAAAATTTACTGTAGAAAAGGCAAACCCTGGCGCAATTAAAATTTGCGACAGTAAAAAATTATTTTGTGCAAAATTTACTGTAGAAAAGACAATACCTGGCGTAGTTAAAATTTGCGACAGTAAAAAATTAATTTGTGAAAAATTTACTATAGAAAAAGCAATCCCTGGCGCAATTAAAATTTGCGACAGTAAAAAATTATTTTTTGCAAAATTTACTATAGAAAAGGCAATCCCTGGCGTAATTAAAATTTGCGACAGTAAAAAATTAATTTTTGAATAATTTACTATAGAAAAGGCAATCCCTGGCGAAATTAAAATTTGCGACAGTAAATAATTATTTTTTGAAAAAATTACTGTAGAAAAGGCAATCCCTGGCGCAATTAAAATTTGCGACAGTAAAAATTCAATTTGTGAATAATTTACTATAGAAAAGGCAATCCCTGGCGTATTTAAAATTTGCCACAGTAAAAAATTATTTTTTTGCAAAATTTACTATAGAAAAGGCAATCCCTGGCGTATTTAAAATTTGCGACAGTAAAAAAATTAATTTGTGAAAAATTTACTATGGAAAAGGCAATCCCTGGCGTAATTAAAATTTGCGAGAGTAAAAAATTAATTTTTGAAAAATTTACTATAGAAAAGGCAATCCCTGGCGCAATTAAAATTTGCGACAGTAAAAAATTAAATTTTGAAAAATTTACTGTAGAAAAGGCAATCCCTGGCGCAATTAAAATTTGCGACAGTAAAAAAATAATTTTTGAAAAATTTACTATAGAAAAGGGAATCCCTGGCGTATTTAAAATTTGCGACAGTAAAAAATTAATTTGTGAAAAATTTACTATAGAAAAGGCAATCCCTGGCGTAATTAAAATTTGCGACAGTAAAAAAATAATTTTTGAAAAATTTACTATAGAAAACGCAATCCCTGGCGCAATTAAAATTTGCGACAGTAAAAAATTAATTTTTGAATAATTTACTATAGAAAAGGCAATCCCTGGCGAAATTAAAATTTGCGACAGTAAAGAATTATTTTTTGAAAAATTTACTGTAGAAAAGGCAATCCCTGGCGGAATTAAAATTTGCGACAGTAAAAATTTAATTTGTGAAAAATTTACTATAGAAAAGGCAATCCCTGGCGCAAGTAAAATTTGCGACAGTAAAAGTTATTTTTTGAATAATTTACTATAGAAAAGGCAATCCCTGGCGCAATTAAAATTTGCGACAGTAAAAAATTATTTTTTGCAAAATTTACTATAGAAAAGGCAATACCTGGCGTAATTAAAATTTGCGACAGTAGAAAATTATTTTTTGCAAAATTTACTATAGAAAAGGCAATCCCTGGCGCAATTAAAATTTGCGACAATAGAAAATTATTTTTTGAATAATTGACTGTAGAAAAGGCAATCCCAGGCGCAATTAAAATTTGCGACAGTAGTAAATTATTTTTTGAAAAATTTACTGTAGAAAAGGCAATCCCTGGCGCAATTAAAATTTGCGAGAGTAAAAAATTATTTTTTGTAAAATTTACTGTAGAAAAGGCAATCCCTGGCGCAATTAAAATTTGCGACAGTAAAAAATTAATTTTTGAAAAATTTACTATAGAAAAGGCAATCCCTGGCGGATTTAAAATTTGCGACAGTAAAAAATTAATTTGTGAAAATTTTACTATAGAAAAGGCAATCACTGGCGTAATTAAAATTTGCGACAGTAGAAAATTATTTTTTGAATAATTTACGGTAGAAAAGGCAATCCCTGGCGCAATTAAAATTTGCGACAGTAAAAAATTATTTTTTGAAAAATTTACTGTAGAAAGGCAAACCCTGGCGCAATTAAAATTTGCGACAGTAAAAAATTATTTTTTGAAAAATTTACTGTAGAAAAGGCAATCCCTGGCGTAATTAAAATTTGCGACAGTAAAAAATTAATTTTTGAAAAATTTACTATAGAAAAGGCAATCCCTGGCGTAATTAAAATTTGCGACAGTAGAAAATTATTTTTTGAAAAATTTACTATAGAAAAGGCAATCCCTGGCGCAATTAAAATTTGCGACAGTAAAAAATTATTTTTTGAAAAATTTACTATAGAAAAGGCAATCCCTGGCGGATTTAAAATTTGCGACAGTAAAAAATTAATTTTTGAAAAATTTACTATAGAAAACGCAATCCCTGCCGGATTTAAAATTTGCGACAGTAAAAAATTAATTTGTGAAAAATTTACTATAGAAAAGGCAATCCCTGGCGCAATTAAAATTTGCGACAGTAGTAAATTATTTTTTGAAAAATTTACTGTAGAAAAGGCAATACCTGGCGCAATTAAAATTTGCGACAGTAGACAATTATTTTTTGAAAAATTTACTATAGAAAAGGCAATCCCTGGCGTAATTAAAATTTGCGACAGTAAAAAATTATTTTTTGAAAAATTTACTATAGAAAAAGCAATCCCTGGCGGATTTAAAATTTGCGACAGTAAAAAATTATTTTTTGAATAATTTGCTATAGAAAAGGCAATCCCTGGCTCAATTAAAATTTGCGACAGTAAAAAATTAATTTTTGAAAAATTTACTATAGAAAAGGCAATCCCTGGCGCAATAATAATTTGCGACAGTAAAAAATTATTTTTTGAAAAATTTACTGTAGAAAAGGCAATCCCTGGCGTAATTAAAATTTGCGACAGTAAAAAATTATTTTTTGAAAAATTTACTATAGAAAAGGCAATCCCTGGCGTATTTAAAATTTGCGACAGTAAAAAATTATTTTTTGAAAAATTTACTATCGAAAAGGCAATCCCTGGCGCAATTAGAATTTGCGACAGTAGAAAATTATTTTTTGAAAAATTTACTATAGAAAAGGCAATCCTTGGCGTATTTAAAATTTGCGAGTGTAAAAAATAATTTTTTGAAAAATTTACTATAGAAAAGGCAATCCCTGGCGTATTTAAAATTTGCGACAGTAAAAAATTAATTTTTGAAAAATTTACTATAGAAAAGGCAATCACTTGCGCAATTAAAATTTGCGACAGTAAAAAATTATTTTTTGAAAAATTTACTGTAGAAAACGCAATCCCTGGCGTAATTAAAATTTGCGACAGTAGAAAATTATTTTTTGAAAAAATTAATATAGAAAAGGCAATCCCTGGCGTAATTAAAATTTGCGACAGTAAAAAATTAATTTTTGAAAAATTTACTATAGAAAAGGCAATCCCTGGCGCAATTAAAATTTGCGACATTAGAAAATTATTTTTTGAAAAATTTACTATAGAAAAGGCAATCCCTGGCGCAATTAAAATTTGCGACAGTAAAAAATTATTTTTTGAAAAATTTACTATAGAAAAGGCAATCCCTGGCGGATTTAAAATTTGCGTCAGTAAAAAATTAATTTGTGAAAAATTTACTATAGAAAAGGCAATACCTGGCGTAATTAAAATTTGCGACATTAAAAAATTAATTTTTGAATAATTTACTATAGAAAAGGCAATCCCTGGCTTATTTAAAATTTGCGACAGTAAAAAATTATTTTTTTTGCAAAATTTACTATAAAAAAGGCAATCCCTGGCGTATTTAAAATTTGCGACAGTAAAAAATTAATTTGTGAAAAATTTACTATAGAAAAGGCAATCCCTGGCGTAATTAAAATTTGCGACAGTAAAAAAATAATTTTTGAAAAATTTACTATAGAAAAGGCAATCCCTGGCGCAATTAAAATTTGCGACAGTAAAAAATTAAATTTTGAAAAATTTACTGTAGAAAAGGCAATCCCTGGCGTAATTAAAATTTGCGACAGTAAAAAGTTAAATTTTGAAAAATTTACTGTAGAAACGGCAAACCCTGGCGCAATTAAAATTTGCGACAGTAAAAAATTATTTTTTGCAAAATTTACTGTAGAAAAGACAATCCCTGGCGTAGTTAAAATTTGCGACAGTAAAAAATTAATTTGTGAAAAATTTACTATAAAAAAAAGCAATCCCTGGCGCAATTAAAATTTGCGACAGTAAAAAATTATCTTTTGCAAAATTTACTATAGAAAAGGCAATCCCTGGCGTAATTAAAATTTGCGACAGTAAAAAATTAATTTTTGAATAATTTACTATAGAAAAGGCAATCCCTGGCGAAATTAAAATTTGCGACAGTAAATAATTATTTTTTGAAAAATTTACTGTAGAAAAGGCAATCCCTGGCGCAATTAAAATTTGCGACAGTAAAAATTTAATTTGTGAATAATTTACTATAGAAAAGGCAATCCCTGGCGTATTTAAAATTTGCCACAGTAAAAAATTATTTTTTTGCAAAATTTACTATAGAAAAGGCAATCCCTGGCGTATTTAAAATTTGCGACAGTAAAAAAATTAATTTGTGAAAAATTTACTATAGAAAAGGCAATCCCTGGCGTAATTAAAATTTGCGACAGTAAAAAATTAATTTTTGAAAAATTTACTATAGAAAAGGCAATCCCTGGCGCAATTAAAATTTGCGACAGTAAAAAATTAAATTTTGAAAAATTTACTGTAGAAAAGGCAATCCCTGGCGCAATTAAATTTGCGACAGTAAAAAAATAATTTTTGAAAAATTTACTATAGAAAAGGGAATCCCCGGCGTATTTAAAATTTGCGACAGTAAAAAATTAATTTGTGAAAAATTTACTATAGAAAAGGCAATCCCTGGCGTAATAAAAATTTGAGACAGTAAAAAAATAATTTTTGAAAAATTTACTATAGAAAAGGCAATCCCTGGCGCGATTAAAATTTGCGACAGTAAAAAATTAATTTTTGAATAATTTACTATAGAAAAGGCAATCCCTAGCGAAATTAAAATTTGGGACAGTAAATAATTATTTTTTGAAAAATTTACTGTAGAAAAGGCAATCCCTGGCGCAATTAAAATTTGCGACAGTAAAAATTTAATTTGTGAATAATTTACTATAGAAAAGGCAATCCCTGGCGTATTTAAAATTTGCCACAGTAAAAAATTATTTTTTTGCAAAATTTACTATAGAAAAGGCAATCCCTGGCGTATTTAAAATTTGCGACAGTAAAAAGATTAATTTGTGAAAAAATTTACTATATAAAAGGCAATCCCTGGCGTAATTAAAATTTGCGACAGTAAAAAATTAATTTTTGAAAAATTTACTATAGAAAAGGCAATCCCTGGCGCAATTAAAATTTGCGACAGTAAAAAATTAAATTTGAAAAATTTACTGTAGAAAAGGCAATCCCTGGCGCAATTAAAATTTGCGACAGTAAAAAAATAATTTTTGAAAAATTTACTATAGAAAAGGGAATCCCTGGCGTATTTAAAATTTACGACAGTAAAAAATTAATTTGTGAAAAATTTACTATAGAAAAGGCAATCCCTGGCGTAATTAAAATTTGCGACAGTAAAAAAATAATTTTTGAAAAATTTACTATAGAAAAGGCAATCCCTGGCGCAATTAAAATTTGCGACAGTAAAAAATTAATTTTTGAATAATTTACTATAGAAAAGGCAATCCCTGGCGAAATTAAAATTTGCGACAGTAAATAATTATTTTTTGAAAAATTTACTGTAGAAAAGGCAATCCCTGGCGCAATTAAAATTGCGACAGTAAAAATTTAATTTGTGAATAATTTACTATAGAAAAGGCAATCCCTGGCGTATTTAAATTTGCCACAGTAAAAAATTATTTTTTTGCAAAATTTACTATAGAAAAGGCAATCCCTGGCGTATTTAAAATTTGCGACAGTAAAAAAATTAATTTGTGAAAAATTTACTATAGAAAAGGCAATCCCTGGCGTAATTAAAATTTGCGACAGTAAAAAATTAATTTTTGAAAAATTTACTATAGAAAAGGCAATCCCTGGCGTAATTAAAATTTGCGACATTAAAAAATTAATTTTTGAATAATTTACTATAGAAAAGGCAATCCCTGGCTTATTTAAAATTTGCGACAGTAAAAAATTATTCTTTTTGCAAAATTTACTATAGAAAAGGCAATCCTTGGCGCAGTTAAAATATGCGACAGTAGAAAATTATTTTTTGAAAAATTTACTATAGAAAAGGCAATCCCTGGCGTCTTTAAAATTTGCTACAGTAAAAAATTAATTTGTGAAAAATTTACTATAGAAAAGGCAATCCCTAGCGCAATTAAATTTGCGACAGTAAATAATTATTTTTTGAAAAATTTACTGTAGAATAGGCAATCCCTGGCGCAATTAAAATTTGCGACAGTAAAAATTTAATTTGTGAATAATTTACTATAGAAAAGGCAATCCCTCGCGTATTTAAAATTTGCCACAGTAAAAAATTATTTTTTTGCAAAATTTACTATAGAAAAGGCAATCCCTGGCGTATTTTAAATTTACGACAGTAAAAAATTAATTTGTGAAACATTTACTATAGAAAAGGCAATCCCTGGCGTAATTAAAATTTGCGACAGTAAAAAAATAATTTTTGAAAAATTTACTATAGAAAAGGCAATCCCTGGCGCAATTAAAATTTGCGACAGTAAAAAATTAAATTTTGAAAAATTTACTGTAGAAAAGGCAATCCCTGGTGTAATTAAAATTTGCGACAGTAAAAAATTAAATTTTGAAAAATTTACTGTAGAAACGGCAAACCCTGGCGCAATTAAAATTTGCGACAGTAAAAAATTATTTTTTGCAAAATTTACTGTAGAAAAGACAATCCCTGGCGTAGTTAAAATTTGCGACAGTAAAAAATTAATTTGTGAAAAATTTACTATAAAAAAAAGCAATCCCTGGCGCAATTAAAATTTGCGACAGTAAAAAATTATTTTTTGCAAAATTTACTATAGAATAGGCAATCCCTGGCGTAATTAAAATTTGCGACAGTAAAAAATTAATTTGTGAAAAATTTACTATAGAAAAGGCAATCCCTGGCGTAATTAAAATTTGCGACATTAAAAAATTAATTTTTGAATAATTTACTATAGAAAAGGCAATCCCTAGCTTATTTAAAATTTGCGACAGTAAAAAATTATTTTTTTTGCAAAATTTACTATAGAAAAGGCAATCCCTGGCGTAATTAAAATTTGCGATAGTAAAAAATTAATTTTTGAAAAATTTACTATAGAAAAGGCAATCCCTGGCGCAATTAAAATTTGCGACAGTAGAAAATTATTTTTTGAAAAATTTACTATAGAAAAGGCAATCCCTGGCGCAATTAAAATTTGCGACAGTAAAAAATTATTTTTTGAAAAATTTACTATAGAAAAGGCAATCCATGCCGGATTTAAAATTTGCGACAGTAAAAAATTAATTTGTGAAAAATTTACTATAGAAAAGGCAATCCCTGGCGTAATTAAAATTTGCGACATTAAAAAATTAATTTTTGAATAATTTACTATAGAAAAGGCAATCCCTGGCTTATTTAAAATTTGCGACAGTAAAAAATTATTTTTTTTGCAAAATTTACTATAAAAAAGGCAATCCCTGGCGTATTTAAAATTTGCGACAGTAAAAAATTAATTTGTGAAAAATTTACTATAGAAAAGGCAATCCCTGGCGTAATTAAAATTTGCGACAGTAAAAAAATAATTTTTGAAAAATTTACTATAGAAAAGGCAATCCCTGGCGCAATTAAAATTTGCGACAGTAAAAAATTAAATTTTGAAAAATTTACTGTAGAAAAGGCAATCCCTGGTGTAATTAAAATTTGCGACAGTAAAAAATTAAATTTTGAAAAATTTACTGTAGAAACGGCAAACCCTGGCGCAATTAAAATTTGCGACAGTAAAAAATTATTTTTTGCAAAATTTACTGTAGAAAAGACAATCCCTGGCGTAGTTAAAATTTGCGACAGTAAAAAATTAATTTGTGAAAAATTTACTATAAAAAAAAGCAATCCCTGGCGCAATTAAAATTTGCGACAGTAAAAAATTAATTTTTGAATAATTTACTATAGAAAAGGCAATCCCTGGCGAAATTAAAATTTGCGACAGTAAATAATTATTTTTTGAAAAATTTACTGTAGAAAAGGCAATCCCTGGCGCAATTAAAATTTGCGACAGTAAAAATTTAATTTGTGAATAATTTACTATAGAAAAGGCAATCCCTGGCGTATTTAAAATTTGCCACAGTAAAAAATTATTTTTTTGCAAAATTTACTATAGAAAAGGCAATCCCTGGCGTATTTAAAATTTGCGACAGTAAAAAAATTAATTTGTGAAAAATTTACTATAGAAAAGGCAATCCCTGGCGTAATTAAAATTTGCGACAGTAAAAAATTAATTTTGAAAAATTTACTATAGAAAAGGCAATCCCTGGCGCAATTAAAATTTGCGACAGTAAAAAATTAAATTTTGAAAAATTTACTGTAGAAAAGGCAATCCCTGGCGCAATTAAAATTTGCGACAGTAAAAAAATAATTTTTGAAAAATTTACTATAGAAAAGGGAATCCCCGGCGTATTTAAAATTTGCGACAGTAAAAAATTAATTTGTGAAAAATTTACTATAGAAAAGGCAATCCCTGGAGTAATTAAAATTTGCGACAGTAAAAAAATAATTTTTGAAAAATTTACTATAGAAAAGGCAATCCCTGGCGCAATTAAAATTTGCGACAGTAAAAAATTAATTTTTGAATAATTTACTATAGAAAAGGCAATCCCTGGCGAAATTAAAATTTTGGGACAGTAAATAATTATTTTTTGAAAAATTTACTGTAGAAAAGGCAATCCCTGGCGCAATTAAAATTTGCGACAGTAAAAATTTAATTTGTGAATAATTTACTATAGAAAAGGCAATCCCTGGCGTATTTAAAATTTGCCACAGTAAAAAATTATTTTTTTGCCAAATTTACTATAGAAAAGGCAATCCCTGGCGTATTTAAAATTTGCGACAGTAAACAAATTAATTTGTGAAAAATTTACTATAGAAAAGGCAATCCCTGGCGTAATTAAAATTTGCGACAGTAAAAAATTAATTTTTGAAAAATTTACTATAGAAAAGGCAATCCCTGGCGTAATTAAAATTTGCGACATTAAAAAATTAATTTTTGAAAAATTTACTATAGAAAAGGCAATCACTTGCGCAATTAAAATTTGCGACAGTAAAAAATTATTTTTTGAAAAATTTACTGTAGAAAACGCAATCCCTGGCGTAATTAAAATTTGCGACAGTAGAAAATTATTTTTTGAAAAAATTACTATAGAAAAGGCAATCCCTGGCGTAATTAAAATTTGCGACAGTAAAAAATTAATTTTTGAAAAATTTACTATAGAAAAGGCAATCCCTGGCGCAATTAAAATTTGCGACAGTAGAAAATTATTTTTTGAAAAATTTACTATAGAAAAGGCAATCCCTGGCGCAATTAAAATTTGCGACAGTAAAAAATTATTTTTTGAAAAATTTACTATAGAAAAGGCAATCCCTGGCGGATTTAAAATTTGCGACAGTAAAAAATTAATTTGTGAAAAATTTACTATAGAAAAGGCAATCCCTGGCGTAATTAAAATTTGCGACATTAAAAAATTAATTTTTGAATAATTTACTATAGAAAAGGCAATCCCTGGCTTATTTAAAATTTGCGACAGTAAAAAATTATTTTTTTTGCAAAATTTACTATAAAAAAGGCAATCCCTGGCGTATTTAAAATTTGCGACAGTAAAAAATTAATTTGTGAAAAATTTACTATAGAAAAGGCAATCCCTGGCGTAATTAAAATTTGCGACAGTAAAAAATAATTTTTGAAAATTTACTATAGAAAAGGCAATCCCTGGCGCAATTAAAATTTGCGACAGTAAAAAATTAAATTTTGAAAAATTTACTGTAGAAAAGGCAATCCCTGGCGCAATTAAAATTTGCGACAGTAAAAAATTATTTTTTGAAAAATTTACTGTAGAAAAGGCAATCCCTGGCGTAGTTAAAATTTGCGACAGTAAAAAATTAATTTGTGAAAAATTTACTATAGAAAAGGCAATCCCTGGCGCAATTAAAATTTGCGACAGTAAAAAAATATTTTTTGCAAAATTTACTATAGAAAAGGCAATCCCTGGCGTAATGAAAATTTGCGACAGTAAAAAATTAATTTCTGAAAAATTTACTATAGAAAAGGCAATCCCTGGCGCAATTAAAATTTGCGAGAGTAAAAAATTAAATTTTGAAAAATTTACTGTAGAAAAGGCAAACTCTGGCGCAATTAAAATTTGCGACAGTAAAAAATTATTTTTTGCAAAATTTACTGTAGAAAAGACAATCCCTGGCGTAGTTAAAATTTGCGACAGTAAAAAATTAATTTGTGAAAAATTTACTATAGAAAAGGCAATCCCTGGCGCAATTAAAATTTGCGACAGTAAAAAATTATTTTTTGCAAAATTTACTATAGAAAAGGCAATCCCTGGCGTAATTAAAATTTGCGACAGTAAAAAATTAATTTTGAATAATTTACTATAGAAAAGGCAATCCCTGGCGAAATTAAAATTTGCGACAGTAAATAATTATTTTTTGAAAAATTTACTGTAGAAAAGGCAATCCCTGGCGCAATTAAAATTTGCGACAGTAAAAATTTAATTTGTGAATAATTTACTATAGAAAAGGCAATCCCTGGCGTATTTAAAATTTGCCACAGTAAAAAATTATTTTTTTGCAAAATTTACTATAGAAAAGGCAATCCCTGGCGTATTTAAAATTTGCGACAATAAAAAAATTAATTTGTGAAAAATTTACTATATAAAAGGCAATCCCTGGCGTAATTAAAATTTGCGACAGTAAAAAATTAATTTTTGAAAAATTTACTATAGAAAAGGCAATCCCTGGCGCAATTAAAATTTGCGACAGTAAAAAATTAAATTTTGAAAAATTTACTGTAGAAAAGGCAATCCCTGGCGCAATTAAAATTTGCGACAGTAAAAAAATAATTTTTGAAAAATTTACTATAGAAAAGGGAATCCCTGGCGTATTTAAAATTTACGACAGTAAAAAATTAATTTGTGAAAAATTTACTATAGAAAAGGCAATCCCTGGCGTAATTAAAATTTGCGACAGTAAAAAAATAATTTTTGAAAAATTTACTATAGAAAAGGCAATCCCTGGCGAAATTAAAATTTGCGACAGTAAATAATTATTTTTTGAAAAATTTACTGTAGAAAAGGCAATCCCTGGCGCAATTAAAATTTGCGACAGTAAAAATTTAATTTGTGAATAATTTACTATAGAAAAGGCAATCCCTCGCGTATTTAAAATTTGCCACAGTAAAAAATTATTTTTTTGCAAAATTTACTATAGAAAAGGCAATCCCTGGCGTATTTTAAATTTGCGACAGTAAAAAAATTAATTTGTGAAAAATTTACTATAGAAAAGGCAATCCCTGGCGTAATAAAAATTTGCGACAGTAAAAAATTAGTTTTTGAAAAATTTACCATAGAAAAGGCAGTCCCTGGCGCAATTAAAATTTGCGACAGTAAAAAAATAAATTTTGAAAAATTTACTGTAGAAAAGGCAATCCCTGGCGCAATTAAAATTTGCGACAGTAAAAAATTATTTTTTGAAAAATTTACTGTAGAAAAGGCAATCCATGGAGTAGTTAAAATTTGCGACAGTAAAAAATTAATTTGTGAAAAATTTCCTATAGAAAAGGTAATCCCTGGCGCAATTAAAATTTGCGACAGTAAAAAATTATTTTTTGCAAAATTTACTATAGAATAGGCAATCCCTGGCGTAATTAAAATTTGCGACAGTAAAAAATTAATTTGTGAAAAATTTACTATAGAAAAGGCAATCCCTGGCGCAATTAAAATTTGCGACAGTAAAAAATTATTTTTTGAAAAATTTACTGTAGAAAAGGCAATCCCTGTCGCAATTAAAATTTGCGACAGTAAAAAAATAATTTTTGAAAAATTTACTATAGAAAAGGCAATCCCTGGCGCAATTAAAATTTGCGACAGTAAAAAATTAAATTTTGAAAAATTTACTGTAGAAAAGGCAATCCCTGGCGCAATTAAAATTTGCGACAGTAAAAAATTATTTTTTGAAAAATTTACTGTAGAAAAGGCAATCCCTGGCGTAGTTAAAATTTGCGACAGTAAAAAATTAATTTGTGAAAAATTTACTATAGAAAAGGCAATCCCTGACGCAATTAAAATTTGCGACAGTAAAAAATTATTTTTTGCAAAATTTACTATAGAAAAGGCAATCCCTGGCGTAATGAAAATTTGCGACAGTAAAAAATTAATTTGTGAAAAATGTACTATAGAAAAGGCAATCCCTGTCGTAATTAAAATTTGCGACAGTAAAAAATAAAATTTTGAAAAATTTACTGTATAAAAGGCAAACCATGGCGAAATTAAAATTTGCGACAGTAAAAAATTATTTTTTGCAAAATTTACTGTAGAAAAGGCAATCCCTGGCGTAGTTAAAATTTGCGACAGTAAAAAATTAATTTGTGAAAAATTTACTATAGAAAAGGCAATCCCTGGCGCAATTAACATTTGCGACAGTAAAAAATTATTTTTTGCAAAATTTACTATAGAAAAGGCAATACCTGGCGTAATTAAAATTTGCGACAGTAAAAAATTAATTTTTGAATAATTTACTATAGAAAAGGCAATCCCTGGCGCAATTGAAATTTGCGACAGTAAATAATTATTTTTTGAAAAATTTACTGTAGAAAAGGCAATCCCTGGCGCAATTAAAATTTGCGACAGTAAAAATTTAATTTGTGAATAATTTACTATAAAAAAGGCAATCCCTGGGGTATTTAAAATTTGCCACAGTAAAAAATTATTTTTTTGCAAAATTTACTATAGAAAAGGCAATCCCTGGCGTATTTAAAATTTGCGACAGTAAAAAAATTAATTTGTGAAAAATTTACTATAGAAAAGGCAATCCCTGGCGTAATTAAAATTTGCGACAGTAAAAAATTAATTTTTGAAAAATTTACTATAGAAAAGGCAATCCCTGGCGCAATTAAAATTTGCGACAGTAAAAAATTAAATTTTGAAAAATTTAGTGTAGAAAAGGCAATCCCTGGCGCAATTAAAATTTGCGACAGTAAAAAATTATTTTTTGAAAAATTTACTGTAGAAAAGGCAATCCCTGGCGTAGTTAAAATTTGCGACAGTAAAAAATTAATTTGTGAAAAATTTACTATAGAAAAGGCAATCCCTGGCGCAATTAAAATTTGCGACAGTAAAAAATTATTTTTTGCAAAATTTACTATAGAAAAGGCAATCCCTGGCTTATTTAAAATTTGCGACAATAAAAAATTATTTTTTTTGCAAAATTTACTATAGAAAAGGCAATCCCTGGCGTAAGTAAAATTTGCGACAGTAAAAAATTAATTTGTGAAAAATTTACTATAGAAAAGGCAATCCCTGGCGCAATTAAAATTTGCGACAGTAAAAAATTATTTTTTGAAAAATTTACTATAGAAAAGGCAATCCCTGGCGTATTTAAAATTTGCGACAGTAAAAAATTAATTTGTGAAAAAATTTACTATAGAAATGGCAATCCCTGGCGTAATTAAAATTTGCGACAGTAAAAAATTAATTTTTGGAAAATTTACTATAGAAAAGGCAATCTCTGGCGCAATTGAAATTTGCGAGAGTAAAAAATTATTTTTTGAATAATTTACTATAGAAAAGGCAATCCCTGGCGCAATTAAAATTTGCGACAGTAAAAAATTATTTTTTGAAAAATTTACTATAGAAAAGGCAATCCCTGGCACAATTAAAATTTGCGATAGTAAAAAATTAATTTGTGAATAATTTACTATAGAAAAGGCAATTCTTGGCGTATTTAAAATTTGCGACAGTAAAAACTTATTTTTTTTGCAAAATTTAGTATAGAAAAGGCAATCCCTGGCGTATTTAAAATTTGCGAGAGTAAAAAATTAATTTGTGAAAAATTTTCTATAGAAAAGGCAATCCCTGGCGTAATTAAAATTTGCGACAGTAAAAAATTAATTTTTGAAAAATTTACTATAGAAAAGGCAATTCCTGACGCAATTAAAATTTGCGACAGTAAAAAATTATTTTTTGAATAATTTACTATAGAAAAGGCAATCCCTGGCGCAATTAAAATTTGCGACAGTAAAAAATTATTTTTTGAAAAATTTACTGTAGAAAAGGCAATCCCTGGCGCAATTAAAATTTGCGACAGTAAAAAATTAATTTTTGAATAATTTACTATAGAAAAGGCAATCCCTGGCGTATTTAAAATTTGCGACAGTAAAAATTTTTTTTTTGCAAAATTTACTATAGAAAAGGCAATCCCAGGCGTTTTTAAAATTTGCGACAGTAAAAAATTAATTTTTGAAAAATTTACTATACAAAAGGCAATCCCTGGCGCAATTAAAATTTGCGACAGTAAAAAAATTAATTTGTGAAAAATTTACTATATAAAAGGCAATCCGTGGTGTATTTAAAATTTGCTACAGTAAAAAAATTAATTTGTGAAAAATTTACTATAGAAAAGGCAATCCCTGGCGCAATTAAAATTTGCGAAATAAAAAATTATTTTTTGAAAAATTTACTGTAGAAAAGGCAATCCCTGGCGCAATTAAAATTTGCGACAGTAAAAATTTAGTTTGTGAATAATTTACTATAGAAAAGGCAAGGTATTTAAAATTTGCGACAGTAAAAAATTATTTTTTTGCAAAATTTACTATAGAAAAGGCAATCCCAGGCGTTTTTAAAATTTGCGACAGTAAAAAATTAATTTGTGAAAAATTTACTATAGAAAAGGCAATCCCTGGCGCAATTAAAATTTGCGACAGTAAAAAATTATTTTTTGCAAAATTTACTATAGAAAAGGCAATCCCTGGCGTAATTAAAATTTGCGACAGTAAAAAATTAATTTTTGAATAATTTACTATAGAAAAGGCAATCCCTGGCGAAATTAAAATTTGCGACAGTAAATAATTATTTTTTGAAAAATTTACTGTAGAAAAGGCAATCCCTGGCGCAATTAAAATTTGCGACAGTAAAAATTTAATTTGTGAATAATTTACTATAGAAAAGGCAATCCCTGGCGTATTTAAAATTTGCCACAGTAAAAAATTATTTTTTTGCAAAATTTACTATAGAAAAGGCAATCCCTGGCGTATTTAAAATTTGCGACAATAAAAAAATTAATTTGTGAAAAATTTACTATATAAAAGGCAATCCCTGGCGTAATTAAAATTTGCGACAGTAAAAAATTAATTTTTGAAAAATTTACTATAGAAAAGGCAATCCCTGGCGCAATTAAAATTTGCGACAGTAAAAAATTAAATTTTGAAAAATTTACTGTAGAAAAGGCAATCCCTGGCGCAATTAAAATTTGCGACAGTAAAAAAATAATTTTTGAAAAATTTACTATAGAAAAGGGAATCCCTGGCGTATTTAAAATTTACGACAGTAAAAAATTAATTTGTGAAAAATTTACTATAGAAAAGGCAATCCCTGGCGTAATTAAAATTTGCGACAGTAAAAAAATAATTTTTGAAAAATTTACTATAGAAAAGGCAATCCCTGGCGAAATTAAAATTTGCGACAGTAAATAATTATTTTTTGAAAAATTTACTGTAGAAAAGGCAATCCCTGGCGCAATTAAAATTTGCGACAGTAAAAATTTAATTTGTGAATAATTTACTATAGAAAAGGCAATCCCTCGCGTATTTAAAATTTGCCACAGTAAAAAATTATTTTTTTGCAAAATTTACTATAGAAAAGGCAATCCCTGGCGTATTTTAAATTTGCGACAGTAAAAAAATTAATTTGTGAAAAATTTACTATAGAAAAGGCAATCCCTGGCGTAATAAAAATTTGCGACAGTAAAAAATTAGTTTTTGAAAAATTTACCATAGAAAAGGCAGTCCCTGGCGCAATTAAAATTTGCGACAGTAAAAAAATAAATTTTGAAAAATTTACTGTAGAAAAGGCAATCCCTGGCGCAATTAAAATTTGCGACAGTAAAAAATTATTTTTTGAAAAATTTACTGTAGAAAAGGCAATCCATGGAGTAGTTAAAATTTGCGACAGTAAAAAATTAATTTGTGAAAAATTTCCTATAGAAAAGGTAATCCCTGGCGCAATTAAAATTTGCGACAGTAAAAAATTATTTTTTGCAAAATTTACTATAGAATAGGCAATCCCTGGCGTAATTAAAATTTGCGACAGTAAAAAATTAATTTGTGAAAAATTTACTATAGAAAAGGCAATCCCTGGCGCAATTAAAATTTGCGACAGTAAAAAATTATTTTTTGAAAAATTTACTGTAGAAAAGGCAATCCCTGGCGCAATTAAAATTTGCGACAGTAAAAAAATAATTTTTGAAAAATTTACTATAGAAAAGGCAATCCCTGGCGCAATTAAAATTTGCGACAGTAAAAAATTAAATTTTGAAAAATTTACTGTAGAAAAGGCAATCCCTGGCGCAATTAAAATTTGCGACAGTAAAAAATTATTTTTTGAAAAATTTACTGTAGAAAAGGCAATCCCTGGCGTAGTTAAAATTTGCGACAGTAAAAAATTAATTTGTGAAAAATTTACTATAGAAAAGGCAATCCCTGACGCAATTAAAATTTGCGACAGTAAAAAATTATTTTTTGCAAAATTTACTATAGAAAAGGCAATCCCTGGCGTAATGAAAATTTGCGACAGTAAAAAATTAATTTGTGAAAAATGTACTATAGAAAAGGCAATCCCTGTCGTAATTAAAATTTGCGACAGTAAAAAATAAAATTTTGAAAAATTTACTGTATAAAAGGCAAACCATGGCGAAATTAAAATTTGCGACAGTAAAAAATTATTTTTTGCAAAATTTACTGTAGAAAAGGCAATCCCTGGCGTAGTTAAAATTTGCGACAGTAAAAAATTAATTTGTGAAAAATTTACTATAGAAAAGGCAATCCCTGGCGCAATTAACATTTGCGACAGTAAAAAATTATTTTTTGCAAAATTTACTATAGAAAAGGCAATACCTGGCGTAATTAAAATTTGCGACAGTAAAAAATTAATTTTTGAATAATTTACTATAGAAAAGGCAATCCCTGGCGCAATTAAAATTTGCGACAGTAAATAATTATTTTTTGAAAAATTTACTGTAGAAAAGGCAATCCCTGGCGCAATTAAAATTTGCGACAGTAAAAATTTAATTTGTGAATAATTTACTATAAAAAAGGCAATCCCTGGGGTATTTAAAATTTGCCACAGTAAAAAATTATTTTTTTGCAAAATTTACTATAGAAAAGGCAATCCCTGGCGTATTTAAAATTTGCGACAGTAAAAAAATTAATTTGTGAAAAATTTACTATAGAAAAGGCAATCCCTGGCGTAATTAAAATTTGCGACAGTAAAAAATTAATTTTTGAAAAATTTACTATAGAAAAGGCAATCCCTGGCGCAATTAAAATTTGCGACAGTAAAAAATTAAATTTTGAAAAATTTACTGTAGAAAAGGCAATCCCTGGCGCAATTAAAATTTGCGACAGTAAAAAATTATTTTTTGAAAAATTTACTGTAGAAAAGGCAATCCCTGGCGTAGTTAAAATTTGCGACAGTAAAAAATTAATTTGTGAAAAATTTACTATAGAAAAGGCAATCCCTGGCGCAATTAAAATTTGCGACAGTAAAAAATTATTTTTTGCAAAATTTACTATAGAAAAGGCAATCCCTGGCTTATTTAAAATTTGCGACAATAAAATATTATTTTTTTTGCAAAATTTACTATAGAAAAGGCAATCCCTGGCGTAAGTAAAATTTGCGACAGTAAAAAATTAATTTGTGAAAAATTTACTATAGAAAAGGCAATCCCTGGCGCAATTAAAATTTGCGACAGTAAAAAATTATTTTTTGAAAAATTTACTATAGAAAAGGCAATCCCTGGCGTATTTAAAATTTGCGACAGTAAAAAATTAATTTGTGAAAAAATTTACTATAGAAATGGCAATCCCTGGCGTAATTAAAATTTGCGACAGTAAAAAATTAATTTTTGGAAAATTTACTATAGAAAAGGCAATCTCTGGCGCAATTGAAATTTGCGAGAGTAAAAAATTATTTTTTGAATAATTTACTATAGAAAAGGCAATCCCTGGCGCAATTAAAATTTGCGACAGTAAAAAATTATTTTTTGAAAAATTTACTATAGAAAAGGCAATCCCTGGCACAATTAAAATTTGCGATAGTAAAAAATTAATTTGTGAATAATTTACTATAGAAAAGGCAATTCTTGGCGTATTTAAAATTTGCGACAGTAAAAACTTATTTTTTTTGCAAAATTTAGTATAGAAAAGGCAATCCCTGGCGTATTTAAAATTTGCGAGAGTAAAAAATTAATTTGTGAAAAATTTTCTATAGAAAAGGCAATCCCTGGCGTAATTAAAATTTGCGACAGTAAAAAAGTAATTTTTGAAAAATTTACTATAGAAAAGGCAATTCCTGACGCAATTAAAATTTGCGACAGTAAAAAATTATTTTTTGAATAATTTACTATAGAAAAGGCAATCCCTGGCGCAATTAAAATTTGCGACAGTAAAAAATTATTTTTTGAAAAATTTACTGTAGAAAAGGCAATCCCTGGCGCAATTAAAATTTGCGACAGTAAAAAATTAATTTTTGAATAATTTACTATAGAAAAGGCAATCCCTGGCGTATTTAAAATTTGCGACAGTAAAAATTTTTTTTTTGCAAAATTTACTATAGAAAAGGCAATCCCAGGCGTTTTTAAAATTTGCGACAGTAAAAAATTAATTTTTGAAAAATTTACTATACAAAAGGCAATCCCTGGCGCAATTAAAATTTGCGACAGTAAAAAAATTAATTTGTGAAAAATTTACTATATAAAAGGCAATCCGTGGTGTATTTAAAATTTGCTACAGTAAAAAAATTAATTTGTGAAAAATTTACTATAGAAAAGGCAATCCCTGGCGCAATTAAAATTTGCGAAATAAAAAATTATTTTTTGAAAAATTTACTGTAGAAAAGGCAATCCCTGGCGCAATTAAAATTTGCGACAGTAAAAATTTAATTTGTGAATAATTTACTATAGAAAAGGCAAGGTATTTAAAATTTGCGACAGTAAAAAATTATTTTTTTGCAAAATTTACTATAGAAGAGGCAATCCCTGGCGTATTTAAAATTTGCGACAGTAAAAATTTAATTTGTGAAAAATTTACTGTAGAAAAGGCAATCCCTGGCGTAATTACAATTTGCGACAGTAAAAAATTAATTTTTGGAAAATTTACTATAGAAAAGGCAATCCCTGGCGCAATTAAAATTTGCGACAGTAAAAAATTAAATTTTGAAAAATTTACTGTAGAAAAGGCAATCCCTGGCGCAATTAAAATTTGCGACAGTAAAAAATTAATTTTTGAAAAATTTACTATAGAAAAGGCAATCCCTGGCGGATTTAAAATATGCGACAATAAAAAATTAATTTGTGAAAAATTTACTATAGAAAAGGCAATCCCTGGCGCAATTAAAATTAGCGACAGTAAAAAATTAATTTTTAAAAAATTTACTATAGAAAAGGCAATCCCTGGCGCAATTAAAATTTGCGACAGTAAAAAATTAAATTTTGAAAAATTTACTGTAGAAAAGGCAATCCCTGGCGCAATTAAAATTTGCGACTGTAAAAAATTATTTTTTGAAAAATTTAATGTAGAAAAGGCAATCCCTGGCGCAATTAAAATTTGCGACAGTAAAAACTTATTTTTTTGCAAAATTTACTATAGAAAAGGCAATCCCTGGCGTATTTAAAATTTGCGACAGTAAAAAATTAATTTGTGAAAAATTTGCTATAGAAAAGGCAATCCCTGGCGTAATTAAAATTTGCGACAGTAAAAAATTAATTTTTGAAAAATTTACTATAGAAAAGGCAATCCCTGGCGCAATTAAAATTTGCGACAGTAAAAAATTATTTTTTGAATAATTTACTATAGAAAAGGCAATCCCTGGCGCAATTAAAATTTGCGACAGTAAAAAATAATTTTTTGAAAAATTTACTGTAGAAAAGGCAATCCCTGGCGCAATTAAAATTTGCGACAGTAAAAAATTAATTTGTTAATAATTTACTATAGAAAAGGCAATCCCTGGCGTATTTAAAATTTGCGACAGTAAAAAATTTTTTTTTGCAAAATTTACTATAGAAAAGGCAATCCCTGGCGTATTTAAAATTTGCGACAGTAAAAAATTAATTTTTGAAAAATTTACTATAGAAAGGGCAATCCCTGGCGCATCTAAAATTTGCGACAGTAAAAAATTATTTTTTGAATAATTTACTATAGAAAAGGCAATCCCTGGCGCAATTAAAATTAGCGACAGTAAAAAATTATTTTTTGAATAATTTACTATAGAAAAGGCAATCCCTGGCGCAATTAAAATTTGCGACAGTAAAAAATTATTTTCTGAAAAATTTACTGTAGAAAAGGCAATCCCTGGCGCAATTAAAATTTGCGACAGTAAAAAATTAATTTTTGAATAATTTACTATAGAAAAGGCAATCCCTGGCGTATTTAAAATTTGCGACAGTAAAAATTTTTTTTTTGCAAAATTTACTATAGAAAAGGCAATCCCAGGCGTTTTTAAAATTTGCGACAGTAAAAAATTAATTTTTGAAAAATTTACTATACAAAAGGCAATCCCTGGCGCAATTAAAATTTGCGACAGTAAAAAAATTAATTTGTGAAAAATTTACTATATAAAAGGCAATCCGTGGTGTATTTAAAATTTGCTACAGTAAAAAAATTAATTTGTGAAAAATTTACTATAGAAAAGGCAATCCCTGGCGCAATTAAAATTTGCGAAATAAAAAATTATTTTTTGAAAAATTTACTGTAGAAAAGGCAATCCCTGGCGCAATTAAAATTTGCGACAGTAAAAATTTAATTTGTGAATAATTTACTATAGAAAAGGCAAGGTATTTAAAATTTGCGACAGTAAAAAATTATTTTTTTGCAAAATTTACTATAGAAGAGGCAATCCCTGGCGTATTTAAAATTTGCGACAGTAAAAATTTAATTTGTGAAAAATTTACTGTAGAAAAGGCAATCCCTGGCGTAATTACAATTTGCGACAGTAAAAAATTAATTTTTGGAAAATTTACTATAGAAAAGGCAATCCCTGGCGCAATTAAAATTTGCGACAGTAAAAAATTAAATTTTGAAAAATTTACTGTAGAAAAGGCAATCCCTGGCGCAATTAAAATTTGCGACAGTAAAAAATTAATTTTTGAAAAATTTACTATAGAAAAGGCAATCCCTGGCGGATTTAAAATATGCGACAATAAAAAATTAATTTGTGAAAAATTTACTATAGAAAAGGCAATCCCTGGCGCAATTAAAATTAGCGACAGTAAAAAATTAATTTTTAAAAAATTTACTATAGAAAAGGCAATCCCTGGCGCAATTAAAATTTGCGACAGTAAAAAATTAAATTTTGAAAAATTTACTGTAGAAAAGGCAATCCCTGGCGCAATTAAAATTTGCGACTGTAAAAAATTATTTTTTGAAAAATTTAATGTAGAAAAGGCAATCCCTGGCGCAATTAAAATTTGCGACAGTAAAAACTTATTTTTTTGCAAAATTTACTATAGAAAAGGCAATCCCTGGCGTATTTAAAATTTGCGACAGTAAAAAATTAATTTGTGAAAAATTTGCTATATAAAAGGCAATCCCTGGCGTAATTAAAATTTGCGACAGTAAAAAATTAATTTTTGAAAAATTTACTATAGAAAAGGCAATCCCTGGCGCAATTAAAATTTGCGACAGTAAAAAATTATTTTTTGAATAATTTACTATAGAAAAGGCAATCCCTGGCGCAATTAAAATTTGCGACAGTAAAAAATAATTTTTTGAAAAATTTACTGTAGAAAAGGCAATCCCTGGCGCAATTAAAATTTGCGACAGTAAAAAATTAATTTGTTAATAATTTACTATAGAAAAGGCAATCCCTGGCGTATTTAAAATTTGCGACAGTAAAAAATTTTTTTTTGCAAAATTTACTATAGAAAAGGCAATCCCTGGCGTATTTAAAATTTGCGACAGTAAAAAATTAATTTTTGAAAAATTTACTATAGAAAGGGCAATCCCTGGCGCATCTAAAATTTGCGACAGTAAAAAATTATTTTTTGAATAATTTACTATAGAAAAGGCAATCCCTGGCGCAATTAAAATTTGCGACAGTAAAAAATTATTTTTTGAAAAATTTACTGTAGAAAAGGCAATCCATGGCGCAATTAAAAATTGCGACAGTAAAAAATTAATTTGTGAATAATTTACTATAGAAAAGGCAATCCCTGGCGCAATTAAAATTTGCGACAGTAAAAAAATTAATTTGTGAAAAATTTACTATAGAAAAGGCAATCCCTGGCGTAATTAAAATTTGCGACAATAAAAAATTAATTTTTGAAAAATTTACTATAGAAAAGGCAATCCCTGGCGTAATTAAAATTTGCGACAATAAAAAATTATTTTTTGCAAAATTTACTATAGAAAAGGCAATCCCTGGCGTATTTAAAATTTGCGACAGTAAAAAATTAATTTTTGAAAAATTTACTATAGAAAAGGCAATCCCCGGCGCAATTAAAATTTGCGACAGTAAAAAATTAAATTTTGAAAAATTTACTGTAGAAAAGGCAATCCCTGGCGCAATTAAAATTTGCGACAGTAAAAAATTATTTTTTGAAAAATTTACTGTAGAAAAGGAAATCCCTGGCGTAGTTAAAATTTGCGACAGTAAAAAATTAATTTGTGAAAAATTTACTATAGAAAAGGCAATCCCTGGCGTAATTAAAATTTGCGACAGTAAAAAATTAATTTTTGAATAATTTACTATAGAAAAGGCAATCCCTGGCTTATTTAAAATTTGCGACAGTAAAAAATTATTTTTTTGCAAAATTGACTATAGAAAAGTCAATCCCTGGCGTATTTAAAATTTGCGACAGTAAAAAATTAATTTGTGAAAAATTTACTGTAGAAAAGGAAATCCCTGGCGTAGTTAAAATTTGCGACAGTAAAAAATTAATTTGTGAAAAATTTACTATAGAAAAGGCAATCCCTGGCGTAATGAAAATTTGCGAACAGTAAAAAATTAATTTGTGAAAAATTTAATATAGAAAAGGCAATCCCTGGCGTAATTAAAATTTGCGACAGTAAAAAATTAATTTTTGAATAATTTACTATAGCAAAGGCAATCCCTGGCTTATTTAAAATTTGCGACAGTAAAAAATTATTTTTTGAAAAATTTACTATAGAAAAGGCAATCCCTGGCGTATTTAAAATTTGCGACAGTAAAAAATTAATTTGTGAAAAATTTACTATAGAAAAGGCAATCCCTGGCGTAATTAAAATTTGCGACAGTAAAAAATTAATTTTTGAAAAATTTACTATAGAAAAGTCAATCTCTGGCGCAATTAAAATTTGCGAGAGTAAAAAATTATTTTTTGAATAATTTACTATAGAAAGGCAATCCCTGGCGCAATTAAAATTTGCGACAGTAAAAAATTATTTTTTGAAAAATTTACTATAGAAAAGGCAATCCCTGGCGCAATTAAAATTTGCGACATTAAAAAATTAATTTGTGAATAATTTACTATAGAAAAGGCAATCCCTGGGGTATTTAAAATTTGCGACAGTAAAAACTTATTTTTTTGCAAAATTTACTATAGAAAAGGCAATCCCTGGCGTATTTAAAATTTGCGACAGTAAAAAATTAATTTGTGAAAAATTTTCTATAGAAAAGGCAATCCCTGGGATAATTAAAATTTGCGACAGTAAAAAAATTAATTTGTGAAAAATTTACTATAGAATAGGCAATCCCTGGCGTAATTAAAATTTGCGACAGTAAAAAATTAATTTTTGAAAAATTTACTATAGAAAAGGCAATCCCTGGCGCAATTAAAATTTGCGACAGTAAAAAATTATTTATTACTATAGAAAAGGCAATGCCTGGCGTATTTAAAATTTGCGACAGTAAAAAATTAATTTGTGAAAAATTTACTGTAGAAAAGGCAATCCCTGGCGTAATTAAAATTTGCGACAGTAAAAAATTATTTTTTGCAAAATTTACTATAGAAAAGGCAATCCCTGGATTATTTAAAATTTGCTACAGTAAAAAATTAATTTGTGACAAATTTACTATAGAAAAGGCAATCCCTGGCGTATTTAAAATTTGCGACAGTAAAAAATTATTTTTTTGCAAAATTTACTATAGATAAGGCAATCCCTGGCGCAATTAAAATTTTCGACTGTAAAAAAATTAATTTGTGAAAAATATACTTAAGAAAAGGCAACCCCTGGCGTAATTAAAATTTGCGACAGTAAAAAATTAATTTTTGAAAAATTTACTATAGAAAAGGCAATCCCTGGCGCAATTAAAATTTACGACAGTAAAAAATTAAATTTTGAAAAATTTACTGTAGAAAAGGCAATCCCTGGCGGATTTAAAATTTGCGACAGTAAAAAATTAATTTGTGAAAAATTTACTATAGAAAAGGCAATCCCTGGCGCAGTTAAAATTTGCGACAGTAAAAAATTAATTTTTAAAAAATTTACTATAGAAAAGGCAATCCCTGGCGCAATTAAAATTTGCGACAGTAAAAAATTAAATTTTGAAAAATTGACTGTAGAAAAGGCAATCCCTGGCGCAATTAAAATTTGCGACTGTAAAAAATTATTTTTTGAAAAATTTAATGTAGAAAAGGCAATCCCTGGCGCAATCAAAATTTGCGACAGTAAAAACTTATTTTTATGCAAAATTTACTATAGAAAAGGCAATCCCTGGCGTATTTAAAATTTGCGACAGTAAAAACTTAATTTGTGAAAAATTTACTATAGAAAAGGCAATCCCTGGCGTAATTAAAATTTGCGACAGTAAAAAATTAATTTTTGAAAAATTTACTATAGAAAAGGCAATCCCTGGCGCGATTAAAATTTGCGACAGTAAAAAATTATTTTTTGAATAATTTACTATAGAAAAGGCAATCCCTGGCGCAATTAAAATTTGCGACAGTAAAAAATTAATTTTTGAAAAATTTACTATAGAAAAGGCAATCCCTGCCGCAACTAAAATTTGCGACAGTAAAAAATTATTTTTTGAATAAGTTACTATAGAAAAGGCAATCCCTGGCGCAATTAAAATTTGCGACAGTAAAAAATTATTTTTTGAAAAATTTACTGTAGAAAAGGCAATACCTGGCGCAATTAAAATTTGCGACAGTAAAAAATTAATTTGTGAATAATTTACTATAGAAAAGGCAATCCCTGGCGCAATTAAATATTGCGACAGTAAAAAATTAATTTTTGAATAATTTACTATAGAAAAGGCAATCCCTGGCTTATTTAAAATTTGCGACAGTAAACAATTATTTTTTTGCAAAATTGACTATAGAAAACTCAATCCCTGGCGTATTTAAAATTTGCGACAGTAAAAAATTAATTTGTGAAAAATTTACTATAGAAAAGGCAATCCCTGGCGTAATTAAAATTTGCGACAGTAAAAAATTAATTTGTGAAAAATTTACTATAGAAAAGGCAATTCCTGGCGCAATTTGCGACAGTAAAAAATTATTTTTTGAAAAATTTACTATAGAAAAGTCAATCCCTGGCGTATTTAAAATTTGCGACAGTAAAAAATTAATTTGTGAAAAATTTACTATAGAAAAGGCAATCCCTGGCGCAGTTAAAATTTGCGACAGTAAAAAATTAATTTTTAAAAAATTTACTATAGAAAAGGCAATCCCTGGCGCAATTAAAATTTGCGACAGTAAAAAATTAAATTTTGAAAAATTGACTGTAGAAAAGGCAATCCCTGGCGCAATTAAAATTTGCGACTGTAAAAAAATTATTTTTTGAAAAATTTAATGTAGAAAAGGCAATCCCTGGCGCAATCAAAATTTGCGACAGTAAAAACTTATTTTTTTGCAAAATTTACTATAGAAAAGGCAATCCCTGGCGTATTTAAAATTTGCGACAGTAAAAAATTAATTTGTGAAAAATTTACTATAGAAAAGGCAATCCCTGGCGTAATTAAAATTTGCGACAGTAAAAAATTAATTTTTGAAAAATTTACTATAGAAAAGGCAATCCCTGGCGCAATTAAAATTTGCGACAGTAAAAAATTATTTTTTGAATAATTTACTATAGAAAAGGCAATCCCTGGCGCAATTAAAATTTGCGATAGTAAAAAATTATTTTTTGAAAAATTTACTGTAGAAAAGGCAATCCCTGGCGCAATTAATATTTGCGACTGTAAAAATTATTTTTTGAAAAATTTAATGTAGAAAAGGCAATCCCTGGCGCAATCAAAATTTGCGACAGTAAAAACTTATTTTTTTGCACAATTTACTATAGAAAAGGCAATCCCTGGCGTATTTAAAATTTGCGACAGTAAAAAATTAATTTGTGAAAAATTTACTATAGAAAAGGCAATCCCTGGCGTAATTAAAATTTGCGACAGTAAAAAATTAATTTTTGAAAAATTTACTATAGAAAAGGCAATCCCTGGCGCAATTAAAACTTGCGACAGTAAAAAATTATTTTTTGAATAATTTACTATAGAAATGGCAATCCCTGGCGCAATTAAAATTTGCGACAGTAAAAAATTATTTTTTGAAAAATTTACTGTAGAAAAGGCAATCCCTGGCGCAATTAAAATTTGTGACAGTAAAAAATTAATTTGTGAATAATTTACTATAGAAAAGGCAATCCCTGGCGTATTTAAAATTTGCGACAGTAAAAATTTTTTTTTTGCAAAATTTACTATAGAAAAGGCAATCCGTGGCGTATTTTAAATTTGCGACAGTAAAAAATTAATTTTTGAAAAATTTACTATAGAAAAGGCAATCCCTGCCGCAACTAAAATTTGCGACAGTAAAAAATTATTTTTTGAATAATTTACTATAGAAAAGGCAATCCCTGGCGCAATTAAAATTTGCGACAGTAAAAAATTATTTTTTGAAAAATTTACTGTAGAAAAGGCAATCCCTGGCGCAATTAAAATTTGCGACAGTAAAAAATTAACTTGTGAATAATTTACTATAGAAAAGGCAATCCCTGGCGCAATTAAAATTTGCGACAGTAAAAAAATTAATTTGTGAAAAATTTACTATAGAAAAGGCAATCCCTGGCGCAATTAAAATTTGCGACAGTAAAAAATTATTTTTTGAAAAATTTACTATAGAAAAGGCAATCCCTGGCGTAATGAAAATTTGCGACTGTAAAAAATTAATTTGTGAAAAATTTACTATAGAAAAGGCAATCCCTGGCGTAATTAAAATTTGCGACAGTAAAAAATTAATTATTGAATAATTTACTATAGAAAAGGCAATCCCTGGCTTATTTAAAATTTGCGACAGTAAAAAATTATTTTTTTGCAAAATTGACTATAGAAAACTCAATCCCTGGCGTATTTAAAATTTGCGACAGTAAAAAATTAATTTGTGAAAAATTTACTATAGAAAAGGCAATCCCTGGCGTAATTAAAATTTGCGACAGTAAAAAATTAATTTGTGAAAAATTTACTATAGAAAAGGCAATTCCTGGCGCAATTTGCGACAGTAAAAAATTATTTTTTGAAAAATTTACTATAGAAAAGGCAATCCCTGGCGTATTTAAAATTTGCGACAGTAAAAAATTAATTTGTGAAAAATTTACTATAGAAAAGGCAATCCCTGGCGCAGTTAAAATTTGCGACAGTAAAAAATTAATTTTTAAAAAATTTACTATAGAAAAGGCAATCCCTGGCGCAATTAAAATTTGCGACAGTAAAAAATTAAATTTTGAAAAATTGACTGTAGAAAAGGCAATCCCTGGCGCAATTAAAATTTGCGACTGTAAAAAATTATTTTTTGAAAAATTTAATGTAGAAAAGGCAATCCCTGGTGCAATCAAAATTTGCGACAGTAAAAACTTATTTTTTTGCAAAATTTACTATAGAAAAGGCAATCCCTGGCGTAATGAAAATTTGCGAATGTAAAAAATTAATTTGTGAAAAATTTACTATAGGAAAGGCAATCCCTGGCGTAACTAAAATTTGCGACAGTAAAAAATTAATTTTTGAATAATTTACTATAGAAAAGGCAATCCCTGGCTTATTTAAAATTTGCGACAGTAAAAAATAATTTTTTTGCAAAATTGACTATAGAAAAATCAATCCCTGGCGTATTTAAAATTTGCGACAGTAAAAAATTAATTTGTGAAAAATTTACTATAGAAAAGGCAATCCCTGGCGTAATTAAAATTTGCGACAGTAAAGAATTAATTTGTGAAAAATTTACTATAGAAAAGGCACTCCCTGGCGCAATTAAAATTTGCGACAGTAAAAAATTATTTTTTGAATAATTTAGTATAGAAAAGGCAATCCCTGGCGCAATTAAAATTTACGACAGTAAAAAATTAAATTTTGAAAAATTTACTGTAGAAAAGGCAATCCCTGGCGGATTTAAAATTTGCGACAGTAAAAAATTAATTTGTGAAAAATTTACTATAGAAAAGGCAATCCCTTGCGCAGTTAAAATTTGCGACAGTAAAAAATTAATTTTTAAAAAATTTACTATAGAAAAGGCAATCCCTGGCGCAATTAAAATTTGCGACAGTAAAAAATTAAATTTTGAAAAATTGACTGTAGAAAAGGCAATCCCTGGCGCAATTAATATTTGCGACTGTAAAAAATTATTTTTTGAAAAATTTAATGTAGAAAAGGCAATCCCTGGCGCAATCAAAATTTGCGACAGTAAAAACTTATTTTTTTGCAAAATTTACTATAGAAAAGGCAATCCCTGGCGTATTTAAAATTTGCGACAGTAAAAAATTAATTTGTGAAAAATTTACTATAGAAAAGGCAATCCCTGGCGTAATTAAAATTTGCGACTGTAAAAAATTAATTTTTGAAAAATTTACTATAGAAAAGGCAATCCCTGGCGCAATTAAAACTTGCGACAGTAAAAAATTATTTTTTGAATAATTTACTATAGAAATGGCAATCCCTGGCGCAATTAAAATTTGCGACAGTAAAAAATTATTTTTTGAAAAATTTACTGTAGAAAAGGCAATCCCTGGCGCAATTAAAATTTGTGACAGTAAAAAATTAATTTGTGAATAATTTACTATAGAAAAGGCAATCCCTGGCGTATTTAAAATTTGCGACAGTAAAAATTTTTTTTTTGCAAAATTTACTATAGAAAAGGCAATCCGTGGCGTATTTTAAATTTGCGACAGTAAAAAATTAATTTTTGAAAAATTTACTATAGAAAAGGCAATCCCTGCCGCAACTAAAATTTGCGACAGTAAAAAATTATTTTTTGAATAATTTACTATAGAAAAGGCAATCCCTGGCGCAATTAAAATTTGCGACAGTAAAAAATTATTTTTTGAAAAATTTACTGTAGAAAAGGCAATCCCTGGCGCAATTAAAATTTGCGACAGTAAAAAATTAACTTGTGAATAATTTACTATAGAAAAGGCAATCCCTGGCGCAATTAAAATTTGCGACAGTAAAAAAATTAATTTGTGAAAAATTTACTATAGAAAAGGCAATCCCTGGCGCAATTAAAATTTGCGACAGTAAAAAATTATTTTTTGAAAAATTTACTATAGAAAAGGCAATCCCTGGCGTAATGAAAATTTGCGACTGTAAAAAATTAATTTGTGAAAAATTTACTATAGAAAAGGCAATCCCTGGCGTAATTAAAATTTGCGACAGTAAAAAATTAATTTTTGAATAATTTACTATAGAAAAGGCAATCCCTGGCTTATTTAAAATTTGCGACAGTAAAAAATTATTTTTTTGCAAAATTGACTATAGAAAACTCATTCCCTGGCGTATTTAAAATTTGCGACAGTAAAAAATTAATTTGTGAAAAATTTACTATAGAAAAGGCAATCCCTGGCGTAATTAAAATTTGCGACAGTAAAAAATTAATTTGTGAAAAATTTACTATAGAAAAGGCAATTCCTGGCGCAATTTGCGACAGTAAAAAATTATTTTTTGAAAAATTTACTATAGAAAAGGCAATCCCTGGCGTATTTAAAATTTGCGACAGTAAAAAATTAATTTGTGAAAAATTTACTATAGAAAAGGCAATCCCTGGCGCAGTTAAAATTTGCGACAGTAAAAAATTAATTTTTAAAAAATTTACTATAGAAAAGGCAATCCCTGGCGCAATTAAAATTTGCGACAGTAAAAAAATATTTTTTGAAAAATTTACTGTAGAAAAGGCAATCCCTGGCGCAATTAAAATTTGCGACAGTAAAAAATTAACTTGTGAATAATTTACTATAGAAAAGGCAATCCCTGGCGCAATTAAAATTTGCGACAGTAAAAAAATTAATTTGTGAAAAATTTACTATAGAAAAGGCAATCCCTGGCGCAATTAAAATTTGCGACAGTAAAAAATTATTTTTTGAAAAATTTACTATAGAAAAGGCAATCCCTGGCGTAATGAAAATTTGCGACTGTAAAAAATTAATTTGTGAAAAATTTACTATAGAAAAGGCAATCCCTGGCGTAATTAAAATTTGCGACAGTAAAAAATTAATTTTTGAATAATTTACTATAGAAGAGGCAATCCCTGGCTTATTTAAAATTTGCGACAGTAAAAAAATTATTTTTTTGCAAAATTGACTATAGAAAACTCAATCCCTGGCGTATTTAAAATTTGCGACAGTAAAAAATTAATTTGTGAAAAATTTACTATAGAAAAGGCAATCCCTGGCGTAATTAAAATTTGCGACAGTAAAAAATTAATTTGTGAAAAATTTACTATAGAAAAGGCAATTCCTGGCGCAATTTGCGACAGTAAAAAATTATTTTTTGAAAAATTTACTATAGAAAAGGCAATCCCTGGCGTATTTAAAATTTGCGACAGTAAAAAATTAATTTGTGAAAAATTTACTATAGAAAAGGCAATCCCTGGCGCAGTTAAAATTTGCGACAGTAAAAAATTAATTTTTAAAAAATTTACTATAGAAAAGGCAATCCCTGGCGCAATTAAAATTTGCGACAGTAAAAAATTAAATTTTGAAAAATTGACTGTAGAAAAGGCAATCCCTGGCGCAATTAAAATTTGCGACTGTAAAAAATTATTTTTTGAAAAATTTAATGTAGAAAAGGCAATCCCTGGTGCAATCAAAATTTGCGACAGTAAAAACTTATTTTTTTGCAAAATTTACTATAGAAAAGGCAATCCCTGGCGTATTTAAAATTTGCGACAGTAAAAAATTAATTTGTGAAAAATTTACTATAGAAAAGGCAATCCCTGGCGTAATTAAAATTTGCGACAGTAAAAAATTAATTTTTGAAAAATTTACTATAGAAAAGGCAATCCCTGGCGCAATTAAAATTTGCGACAGTAAAAAATTATTTTTTGAATAATTTACTATAGAATAGGCAATCCCTGGCGCAATTAAAATTTGCGACAGTAAAAAATTATTTTTTGAAAAATTTACTGTAGAAAAGGCAATCCCTGGCGCAATTAAAATTTGTGACAGTAAAAAATTAATTTGTGAATAATTTACTATAGAAAAGGCAATCCCTGGCGTATTTAAAATTTGCGACAGTAAAAATTTTTTTTTTGCAAAATTTACTATAGAAAAGGCAATCCGTGGCGTATTTTAAATTTGCGACAGTAAAAAATTAATTTTTGAAAAATTTACTATAGAAAAGGCAATCCCTGCCGCAACTAAAATTTGCGACAGTAAAAAATTATTTTTTGAATAATTTACTATAGAAAAGGCAATCCCTGGCGCAATTAAAAATTGCGACAGTAAAAAATTATTTTTTGAAAAATTTACTGTAGAAAAGGCAATCCCTGGCGCAATTAAAATTTGCGACAGTAAAAAATTAATTTGTGAATAATTTACTATAGAAAAGGCAATCCCTGGCGCAATTAAAATTTGCGACAGTAAAAAAATTCATTTGTGAAAAATTTACTATAGAAAAGGCAATCCCTGGCGCAATTAAAATTTGCGACAGTAAAAAATTATTTTTTGAAAAATTTACTATAGAAAAGGCAATCCCTGGCGTAATGAAAATTTGCGACTGTAAAAAATTAATTTGTGAAAAATTTACTATAGAAAAGGCAATCCCTGGCGTAATTAAAATTTGCGACAGTAATAAATTAATTTTTGAATAATTTACTATAGAAAAAGCAATCTCTGGCTTATTTAAAATTTGCGACTGTAAAAAATTATTTTTTTGCAAAATTGACTATAGAAAACTCAATCCCTGGCGTATTTAAAATTTGCGACAGTAAAAAATTAATTTGTAAAAATTTACTATAGAAAAGGCAATCCCTGGCGTAATTAAAATTTTCGACAGTAAAAAATTAATTTGTGAAAAATTTACTATAGAAAAGGCAATTCCTGGCGCAATTTGCGACAGTAAAAAATTATTTTTTGAAAAATTTACTATAGAAAATTCAATCCCTGGCGTATTTAAAATTTGCGACAGTAAAAAATTAATTTGTGAAAAATTTACTATAGAAAAGGCAATCCCTGGCGTAATTAAAATTTGCGACAGTAAAAATTTTTTTTTTTGCAAAATTTACTATAGAAAAGGCAATCCGTGGCGTATTTTAAATTTGCGACAGTAAAAAATTAATTTTTGAAAAATTTACTATAGAAAAGGCAATCCCTGCCGCAACTAAAATTTGCGACAGTAAAAAATTATTTTTTGAATAATTTACTATAGAAAAGGCAATCCCTGGCGCAATTAAAATTTGCGACAGTAAAAAATTATTTTTTGAAAAATTTACTGTAGAAAAGGCAATCCCTGGCGCAATTAAAATTTGCGACAGTAAAAAATTAATTTGTGAATAATTTATTATAAAAAAGGCAATCCCTGGCGCAATTAAAATTTGCGACAGTAAAAAAATTAATTTGTGAAAAATTTACTATATAAAAGGCAATCCCTGGCGCAATTAAAATTTGCGACAGTAAAAAATCATTTTTTGAAAAATTTACTATAGAAAAGGCAATCCCTGGCGTAATGAAAATTTGCGAATGTAAAAAATTAATTTGTGAAAAATTTACTATAGAAAAGGCAATCCCTGGCGTAATTAAAATTTGCGACAGTAAAAAATTAATTTTTGAATAATTTACTATAGAAAAGGCAATCCCTGGCTTATTTAAAATTTGCGACAGTAAAAAATTATTTTTTTGCAAAATTGACTATAGAAAAATCAATCCCTGGCGTATTTAAAATTTGCGACAGTAAAAAATTAATTTGTGAAAAATTTACTATAGAAAAGGCAATCCCTGGCGTAATTAAAATTTGCGACAGTAAAGAATTAATTTGTGAAAAATTTACTATAGAAAAGGCAATCCTTGGCGCAATTAAAATTTGCGGCAGTAAAAAATTATTTTTTGAATAATTTAGTATAGAAAAGGCAATCCCTGGCGCAATTAAAATTTGCGACAGTAAAAAATAATTTTTTGAAAAATTTACTGTAGAAAAGGCAATCCCTGGCGCAATTAAAATTTGCGACAGTAAAAAACTAATTTGTTAATAATTTACTATAGAAAAGGCAATCCCTGGCGTATTAAAAATTTGCGACAATAAAAAATTTTTTTTGCAAAATTTACTATAGAAAAGGCAATCCCTGGCGTAATTAAAATTTGCGACAGTAAAAAATTATTTTTTGCAAAATTTACTATAGAAAAGGCAATCCCTGGCGTATTTAAAATTGGCTACAGTAAAAAATTAATTTGTGAAAAATTTACTATAGAAAAAGGCAATCCCTGGCGCAATTAAAATTTGCGACAGTAAATAATTATTTTTTGAAAATTTTACTGTAGAAAAGGCAATCCCTGGCGCAATTAAAATTTGCGACAGTAAAAATTTAATTTGTGAATAATTTACTATAGAAATGGCAATCCCTGGCGTATTTAAAATTTGCGACAGTAAAAAATTATTTTTTTGCAAAATTTACTATAGAAAAGGCAATCCCTGGCGTATTTAAAATTTGCGACAGTAAAAAAATTAATTTGTGAAAAATTTACTACAGAAAAGGCAATCCCTGGCGTAATTAAAATTTGCGACAGTAAAAAATTAATTTTTGAAAAATTTACTATAGAAAAGGCAATCCCCGGCGCAATTAAAATTTGCGACAATAAAAAATTAAATTTTGAAAAATTTACTGTAGAAAAGGCAATCCCTGGCGCAATTAAAATTTGCGACAGTAAAAAATTATTTTTTGAAAAATTTACTGTAGAAAAGGCAATCCCTGGCGTAGTTAAAATTTGCGACAGTAAAAAATTAATTTGTGAAAAATTTACTATAGAAAAGGCAATCCCTGGCGCAATTAAAATTTGCGACAGTAAAAAATTATTTTTTGCAAAATTTACTATAGAAAAGGCAATCCCTGGCGTAATGAAAATTTGCGAACAGTAAAAAATTAATTTGTGAAAAATTTACTATAGAAAAGGCAATCCCTGGCGTAATTAAAATTTGCGACAGTAAAAAATTAATTTTTGAATAATTTACTATAGAAAAGGCAGTCCCTGGCTTATTTAAAATTTGCGACAGTAAAAAATTATTTTTTTGCAAAATTGACTATAGAAAAGTCAATCCCTGGCGTATTTAAAATTTGCGACAGTAAAAAATTAATTTGTGAAAAATTTACTATAGAAAAGCAATCCCTGCCGTAATTAAAATTTGCGACAGTAAAAAATTAATTTGTGAAAAATTTACTATAGAAAAGGCAATCCCTGGCGCAATTAAAATTTGCGACAGTAAAAAATTATTTTTTCAAAAATTTACTATAGAAAAGGCAATCCCTGGCGTATTTAAAATTTGCGACAGTAAAAAATTAATTTGTGAAAAATTTACTATAGAAAAGGCAATCCCTGGCGTAATTCAAATTTGCGACAGTAAAAAATTAATTTTTGAAAAATTTACTATAGAAAAGGCAATCCCCGGCGCAATTAAAATTTGCGACAGTAAAAAATTAAATTTTGAAAAATTTACTGTAGAAAAGGCAATCCCTGGCGCAATTAAAATTTGCGACAGTAAAAAATTATTGTTTGAAAAATTTACTGTAGAAAAGGCAAACCCTGGCGTAGTTAAAATTTGCGACAGTAAAAAATTAATTTGTGAAAAATTTACTATAGAAAAGGCAATCCCTGGCGCAATTAAAATTTGCGACAGTAAAAAATTATTTTTTGCAAAATTTACTATAGAAAAGGCAATCCCTGGCGCAGTTAAAATTTGCGACAGTAAAAAATTATTTTTTGCAAAATTTACTATAGAAAAGGCAATCCCTGGCGCAATTAAAATTTGCGACAGTAAAAAATTAATTTTTGAAAAATTTACTATAGAAAAGGCAATCCCTGGCGCAATTAAAATTTGCGCCAGTAAAAAATTATTTTTTGCAAAATTTACTGTAGAAAAGGCAATCCCTGGCGCAATTAAAATTTGCGACAGTAAAAAATTATTTTTTGAAAAATTTACTGTAGAAAAGGCAATCCCTGGCGCAATTAAAATTTGCGACAGTAAAAAATTATTTTTTGTAAAATTAACTGTAGAAAAGGCAATCCCTGGCGCAATTAAAATTTGCGACAGTAAAAAATAAATTTTTGAAAAATTTACTATAGAAAAGGCAATCCCTGGCGGATTTAAAATTTGCGACAGAAAAAAATTAATTTGTGAAAAATTTACTATAGAAAAGGCAACCAAAGGCAATGCCTGGCGCAATTAAAATTTGCGACAGTAAAAAATTAATTTTTGAAAAATTTACTATAGAAAAGGCAATCCCTGGCGCAATTAAAATTTGCGCCAGTAAAAAATTATTTTTTGCAAAATTTACTGTAGAAAAGGCAATCCCTGGCGCAATTAAAATTTGCGACAGTAAAAAATTATTGTTTGAAAAATTTACTGTAGAAAAGGCAAACCCTGGCGTAGTTAAAATTTGCGACAGTAAAAAATTAATTTGTGAAAAATTTACTATAGAAAAGGCAATCCCTGGCGCAATTAAAATTTGCGACAGTAAAAAATTATTTTTTGCAAAATTTACTGTAGAAAAGGCAAACCCTGGCGTAGTTAAAATTTGCGACAGTAAAAAATTAATTTGTGAAAAATTTACTATAGAAAAGCAATCCCTGGCGCAATTAAAATTTGCGACAGTAAAAAATTATTTTTTGCAAAATTTACTATAGAAAAGGCAATCCCTGGCGCAATTAAAATTTGCGACAGTAAAAAATTATTTTTTGAAAAATTTACTGTAGAAAAGGCAATCCCTGGCGCAAGTAAAATTTGCGACATTAAAAAATTATTTTTTGTAAAATTTACTGTAGAAAAGGCAATCCCTGGCGCAGTTAAAATTTGCGACAGTAAAAAATTAATTTTTGAAAAATTTACTATAGAAAAGGCAATCCCTGGCGGATTTAAAATTTGCGACAGTAAAAAATTAATTTGTGAAAAATTTACTATAGAAAAGGCAATCCCTGGCGCAATTAAAATTTGCAACAGTAGAAAATTAGTTTTTGAAAAATTTACTGTAGAAAAGGCAATCCCTGGCGCAATTAAAATCTGCGACAGTAAAAAATTATTTTTTGAAAAATTTAATATAGAAAAGGCAATCCCTGGCGGATTTAAAATTTGCGACAGTAAAAAATTATTTTTTGAAAAATTTACTATAGAAAAGGCAATCCCTGGCGCAATTAAACTTTGCGACAGTAAAAAATTATTTTTTGAATAATTTACTATAGAAAAGGCAATCCCTGGCGCAATTAAAATTTGCGACAGTAAAAAATTATTTTTTGAAAAATTTACTGTAGAAAAGGCAATCCCTGGCGCAATTAAAATTTGCGACAGTAAAAAATTAATTTGTGAATAATTTACTATAGAAAAGGCAATCCCTGGCGCAATTAAAATTTGCGACAGTAAAAAAATTAATTTGTGAAAAATTTACTATAGAAAAGGCAATCCCTGGCGTAATTAAAATTTTCGACAGTAAAAAATTAATTTTTGAAAAATTTACTATAGAAAAGGCAATCCCTGGCGCAATTAAAATTTGCGACAGTAAAAAATTATTTTTTGCAAAATTTACTATAGAAAAGGCAATCCCTGGCGCAATTAAAATTTGCGACAGTAAATAATTATTTTTTGAAAAATTTACTGTAGAAAAGATATCCCTGGCGCAATTAAAATTTGCGACAGTAAAAATTTAATTTGTGAATAATTTACTATAGAAAAGGCAATCCCTGGCGTATTTAAAATTTGCGACAGTAAAAAATTATTTTTTTGCAAAATTTACTATAGAAAAGGCAATCCCTGACGTATTTAAAATTTTCGACAGTAAAAAAATTAATTTGTGAATAATTTACTATAGAAAAGGCAATCCCTGGCGTAATAAAAATTTGCGACAGTAAAAAATTAGTTTTTGAAAAATTTACTATAGAAAAGGCAATCCCTGGTGCAATTAAAATTTGCGACATTAAAAAATTAAATTTTGAAAAATTTACTGTAGAAAAGCAATCCCTGGCGCAATTAAAATTTGCGACAGTAAAAAATTATTTTTTGAAAAATTTACTGTAGAAAAGGCAATCCCTGGCGCAATTAAAATTTGCGACAGTAAAAAATTAATTTGTGAATAATTTACTATAGAAAAGGCAATCCCTGGCGTATGTAAAATTTGCGACAGTAAAAAATCAATTTGTGAAAAATTTACTGTATAAAAGGCAATCCCTGGCGTAATTAAAATTTGCGACAATAAAAAATTATTTTTTGCAAAATTTACTATAGAAAAGGCAATCCCTGGAGTATTTAAAATTTGCTACAGTAAAAAATTAATTTGTGAAAAATTTACTCTAGAAAAGGCAATCCCTGGCGCAATTAAAATTTGCGACAGTAAATAATTATTTTTTGAAAAATTTACTGTAGAAAAGATATCCCTGGCGCAATTAAAATTTGCGACAGTAAAAATTTAATTTGTGAATAATTTACTATAGAAAAGGCAATCCCTGGCGTATTTAAAATTTGCGACAGTAAAAAATTATTTTTTTGCAAAATTTACTATAGAAAAGGCAATCCCTGACGTATTTAAAATTTTCGACAGTAAAAAAATTAATTTGTGAATAATTTACTATAGAAAAGGCAATCCCTGGCGTAATAAAAATTTGCGACAGTAAAAAATTAGTTTTTGAAAAATTTACTATAGAAAAGGCAATCCCTGGTGCAATTAAAATTTGCGACATTAAAAAATTAAATTTTGAAAAATTTACTGTAGAAAAGCAATCCCTGGCGCAATTAAAATTTGCGACAGTAAAAAATTAATTTGTGAATAATTTACTATAGAAAAGGCAACCAAAGGCAATGCCTGGCGCAATTAAAATTTGCGACAGTAAAAAATTAATTTTTGAAAAATTTACTATAGAAAGGCAATCCCTGGCGCAATTAAAATTTGCGACAGTAAAAAATTATTTTTTGAATAATTTACTATAGAAAAGGCAATCCCTGGCGGATTTAAAATTAGCGACAGTAAAAAATTATTTTTTGAAAAATTTACTATAGAAAAGGCAATCCCTGGCGCAATTAAAATTTGCGACAGTAAAAAATTATTTTTTGAATAATTTACTATAGAAAAGGCAATCCCTGGCGCAATTAAAATTTGCGACAGTAAAAATAATTTTTTGAAAAATTTACTGTAGAAAAGGCAATCCCTGGCGCAATTAAAATTTGCGACAGTAAAAAATTAATTTGTGAATAATTTACTATAGAAAAGGCAATCCCTGGCGCAATTAAAATTTGCGACAGCAAAAAAATTAATTTGTGAAAAATTTACTGTAGAAAAGGCAATCCCTGGCGTAATTAAAATTTGCGACAGTAAAAAATTAATTTTTGAAAAATTTACTATAGAAAAGGCAATCCCTGGCGCAATTAAAATTTGCGACAGTAAAAAATTATTTTTTGCAAAATTTACTATAGAAAAGGCAATCCCTGGCGTATGTAAAATTTGCGACAGTAAAAAATCAATTTGTGAAAAATTTACTGTATAAAAGGCAATCCCTGGCGTAATTAAAATTTGCGACAATAAAAAATTATTTTTTGCAAAATTTACTATAGAAAAGGCAATCCCTGGAGTATTTAAAATTTGCTACAGTAAAAAATTAATTTGTGAAAAATTTACTCTAGAAAAGGCAATCCCTGGCGCAATTAAAATTTGCGACAGTAAATAATTATTTTTTGAAAAATTCACTGTAGAAAAGGATATCCCTGGCGCAATTAAAATTTGCGACAGTAAAAATTTAATTTGTGAATAATTTACTATAGAAAAGGCAATCCCTGGCGTATTTAAAATTTGCGACAGTAAAAAATTATTTTTTTGCAAAATTTACTATAGAAAAGGCAATCCCTGACGTATTTAAAATTTTCGACAGTAAAAAAATTAATTTGTGAATAATTTACTATAGAAAAGGCAATACCTGGCGTAATAAAAATTTGCGACAGTAAAAAATTAGTTTTTGAAAAATTTACTATAGAAAAGGTAATCCCTGGTGCAATTAAAATTTGCGACAGTAAAAAATTAAATTTTGAAAAATTTACTGTAGAAAAGCAATCCCTAGCGCAATTAAAATTTGCGACAGTAAAAAATTAATTTGTGAATAATTTACTATAGAAAAGGCAACCAAAGGCAATGCCTGGCGCAATTAAAATTTGCGACAGTAAAAAATTAATTTTTGAAAAATTTACTATAGAAAAGGCAATCCCTGGCGCAATTAAAATTTGCGACAGTAAAAAATTATTTTTTGTAAAATTTACTGTTGAAAAGGCAATCTCTGGCGCAGTTAAAATTTGCGACAGTAAAAAATTAATTTTTGAAATATTTACTATAGAAAAGGCAATCCCTGGCGGATCTAAAATTTGCGACAGTAAAAAATTAATTTGTGAAAAATTTACTATAGAAAAGGCAATCCCTGGCGGATTTAAAATTTGCGACAGTAAAAAATTAATTTGTGAAAAATTTACTATAGAAAATGCAATCCCTGGCGCAATTAAAATTTGCGACAGTAAAAAATTAATTTTTGAAAAATTTACTATAGAAAAGGCAATCCCTGGCGCAATTAAAATTTGCGCCAGTAAAAAGTTATTTTTTGCAAAATTTACTGTAGGAAAGCAATCCCTGGCGCAATTAAAATTTGCGACAGTAAAAAATAATTTTTTGAAAAATTTACTGTAGAAAAGGCAATCCCTGGCGCAATTAAAATTTGCGACAGTAAAAAATTATTTTTTGTAAAATTTACTGTAGAAAAGGCAATCCCTGGCGTAGTTAAAATTTGCGACAGTAAAAAATTAATTTTTGAAAAATTTACTATAGAAAAGGCAATCCCTGGCGGATTTAAAATTTGCGACAGTAAAAAATTAATTTGTGAATAATTTACTATAGAAAAGGCAATCCCTGGCGCAATTAAAATTTGCGACAGTAAAAAAATTAATTTGTGAAAAATTTACTATAGAAAAGGCAATCCCTGGCGTAATTAAAATTTGCGACAGTAAAAAATTAATTTTTGAAAAATTTACTATAGAAAAGGCAATCCCTGGCGCAATTAAAATTTGCGACAGTAAAAAATTATTTTTTGCAAAATTTACTATAGAAAAGGCAATCCCTGGCGTATGTAAAATTTGCGACAGTAAAAAATCAATTTGTGAAAAATTTACTGTATAAAAGGCAATCCCTGGCGTAATTAAAATTTGCGACAATAAAAAATTATTTTTTGCAAAATTTACTATAGAAAAGGCAATCCCTGGAGTATTTAAAATTTGCTACAGTAAAAAATTAATTTGTGAAAAATTTACTCTATAAAAGGCAATCCCTGGCGCAATTAAAATTTGCGACAGTAAAAAATTATTTTTTGAAAAATTTACTGTAGAAAAGGATATCCCTCGCGCAATTAAAATTTGCGACAGTAAACATTTAATTTGTGAATAATTTACTATAGAAAAGGCAATCCCTGGCGTATTTAAAATTTGCGACAGTAAAAAATTATTTTTTTGCAAAATTTACTATAGAAAAGGCAATCCCTGGCGTATTTAAAATTTTCGACAGTAAAAAAATTAATTTGTGAAAAATTTACTATAGAAAAGGCAATCCCTGGCGTAATAAAAATTTGCGACAGTAAAAAATTAGTTTTTGAAAAATTTACTATAGAAAAAGCAATCCCTGGTGCAATTAAAATTTGCGACAGTAAAAAATTAAATTTTGAAAAATTTACTGTAGAAAAGCAATCCCTGGCGCAATTAAAATTTGCGACAGTAAAAAATTATTTTTTGAAAAATTTACTGTAGAAAAGGCAATCCCTGGCGTATTTAAAATTTGCGACAGTAAAAAATCAATTTGTGAAAAATTTACTGTATAAAAGGCAATCCCTGGCGTAATTAAAATTTGCGACAGTAAAAAATTATTTTTTGCAAAATTTACTATAGAAAAGGCAATCCCTGGAGTATTTAAAATTTGCTACAGTAAAAAATTAATTTGAGAAAAATTTACTATAAAAGAGGCAATCCCTGGCGCAATTAAAATTTGCGACAGTAAATAATTATTTTTTGAAAAATTTACTGTAGAAAAGGCAATCCCTGGCGCAATTAAAATTTGCGACAGTAAAAATTTAATTTGTGAATAATTTACTATAGAAAAGGCAATCCCTGGCGTATTTAAAATTTGCGACAGTAAAAAATTATTTTTTTGCAAAATTTACTATAGAAAAGGCAATCCCTGGCGTATTTAAAATTTTCGACAGTAAAAAAATTAATTTGTGAAAAATTTACTATAGAAAAGGCAATCCCTGGCGTAATAAAAATTTGCGACAGTAAAAAATTAATTTTTGAAAAATTTACTATAGAAAAGGCAATCCCTGGCGCAATTAAAATTTGCGACAGTAAAAAATTAAATTTTGAAAAATTTACTGTAGAAAAGGCAATCCCTGGCGCGATTAAATTTGCGACAGTAAAAAATTATTTTTTGAAAAATTAACTGTAGAAAAGGCAATCCCTGGCGCAATTAAAATTTGCGACAGTAGAACATTATTTTTTGAAAAATTTACTATAGAAAAGGCAATCCCTGGCGTATTTAAAATTTGCGACAGTAAAAAATCATTTGTGAAAAATTTACTGTATAAAAGGCAATCCCTGGCGTAATTAAAATTTGCGACAGTAAAAAATTATTTTTTGCAAAATTTACTATAGAAAAGGCAATCCCTGGAGTATTTAAAATTTGCTACAGTAAAAAATTAATTTGCGAAAAATTTACTATAGAAAAGGCAATCCCTGGCGCAATTAAAATTTGCGACAGTCAATAATTATTTTTTGAAAAATTTACTGTAGAAAAGGCAATCCCTGGCGCAATTAAAATTTGCGACATTAAAAATTTAATTTGTGAATAATTTACTATAGAAAAGGCAATGCCTGGCGCAATTAAAATTTGCGACAGCAAAAAATTATTTTTTGAAAAATTTACTGTAGAAAATGCACTCCCTGGCGCAATTAAAATTTGCTACAATAAAAAATTATTTTTTGTAAAATTTACTGTAGAAAAGGCAATCCCTGGCGCAATTAAAATTTGCGACAGTAAAAAATTATTTTTTGAAAAATTTACTATAGAAAAGGCAATCCCTGGCGCAATTAAAATTTGCGACAGTAAAAAATTATTTTTTGCAAAATTTACTGTAGAAAAGGTAATCCCTGGCGCAATTAAAATTTGCGACAGTAAAAAATTATTTTTTGAAAAATTTACTGTAGAAAAGGCAATCCCTGGCGCAATTAAAATTTGCGACAGTAAAAAATTATTTTTTGTATAATTTACTGTAGAAAAGGCAATCCCTGGCGCAATTAAAATTTGCGACAGTAAAAAATTAATTTTTGAAAAATTTACTGTAGAAAAGGCAATCCCTGGCGCAATTAAAATTTGCGACAGTAGAAAATTATTTTTTGAAAAATTTACTATAGAAAAGGCAATCCCTGGCGCAATTAAAATTTGCGACAGTAAAAAATTATTTTTTGAAAAATTTACTGTAGAAAAGGCAATCCCTGGCGCAATTAAAATTTGCGACAGTAAAATATTATTTTTTGTAAAATTTACTGTAGAAAAGGCAATCCCTGGTGCAATTAAAATTTGCGACAGTAAAAAATTAATTTTTGAAAAATTTACTGTAGAAAACGCAATCCCTGGCGCAATTAAAATTTGCGACAGTAGCAAATTATTTTTTGAAAAATTTACTATACAAAAGGCAATCCCTGGCGTAATTAAAATTTGCGACAGTAAAAAATTATTTTTTGAAAAATTTACTATAGAAAAGGCAATCCCTGGCGTATTTAAAATTTTCGACAGTAGAAAATTATTTTTTGAAAAATTTACTACAGAAAAGGCAATCCCTGGCGTAATTAAAATTTGCGACAGTAAAAAATTATTTTTTGAAAAATTTACTATAGAAAAGGCAATCCCTGGCGGATTTAAAATTTGCGACAGTAAAAAATTAATTTGTGAAAAATTTACTATAGAAAAGGCAATCCCTGGCGCAGTTAAAATTTGCGACAGTAAAAAATTATTTTTTGAAAAATTTACTGTAGAAAAGGCAATCCCTGGCGTAATTAAAATTTGCGACAGTAAAAAATTGTTTTTTGAAAAATTTACTATAGAAAAGGCAATCCCTGGCGTATTTAATATTTGCGACAGTAAAAAATTATTTTTTGAAAAATTTACTATAGAAAAGGCAATTCCTGGCGCAATTAAAATTTGCGACAGTAAAAAATTATTTTTTGCAAAATTTACTGTAGAAAAGGTAATCCCTGGCGTAATTAAAATTTGCGACAGTAAAAAATTATTTTTTGAAAAATTTACTATAGAAAAGGCAATCCCTGGCGTATTTAAAATTTGCGACAGTCAAAAAGTAATTTTTGAAAAGTTTACTATAGAAAAGGCAATCCCTGGCGGATTTAAAATTTGCGACAGTAAAAAATTATTTTTTGAAAAATTTACTATAGAAAAGGCAATCCCTGGCGTATTTAAAATTTGCGACAGTAAAAAAGTAATTTTTGAAAAATTTACTATAGAAAAGGAAATTCCTGGCGCAATTAAAATTTGCGACAGTAGAAAATTATTTTTTGAAAAATTTACTATAGAAAAGGCAATCCCTGGCGTAATTAAAATTTGCGACAGTAAAAAATTATTTTTTGATAAATTTACTATACAAAAGGCAATCCCTGGCGTATTTAAAATTTGCGAGAGTAAAAAATTATTTTTTGAAAGATTTACTGTAGAAAAGTACATCCCTGGCGCAATTAAAATTTGCGACAGTAAAAAATCAATTTGTGAAAAATTTACTGTATAAAAGGCAATCCCTGGCGTAATTAAAATTTGCGACAGTAAAAAATTATTTTTTGCAAAATTTACTATAGAAAAGGCAATCCCTGGAGTATTTAAAATTTGCTACAGTAAAAAATTAATTTGCGAAAAATTTACTATAGAAAAGGCAATCCCTGGCGCAATTAAAATTTGCGACAGTCAATAATTATTTTTTGAAAAATTTACTGTAGAAAAGGCAATCCCTGGCGCAATTAAAATTTGCGACATTAAAAATTTAATTTGTGAATAATTTACTATAGAAAAGGCAATGCCTGGCGCAATTAAAATTTGCGACAGTAAAAAATTATTTTTTGAAAAATTTACTGTAGAAAATGCACTCCCTGGCGCAATTAAAATTTGCTACAATAAAAAATTATTTTTTGTAAAATTTACTGTAGAAAAGGCAATCCCTGGCGCAATTAAAATTTGCGACAGTAAAAAATTATTTTTTGAAAAATTTACTATAGAAAAGGCAATCCCTGGCGCAATTAAAATTTGCGACAGTAAAAAATTATTTTTTGCAAAATTTACTGTAGAAAAGGTAATCCCTGGCGCAATTAAAATTTGCGACAGTAAAAAATTATTTTTTGAAAAATTTACTGTAGAAAAGGCAATCCCTGGCGCAATTAAAATTTGCGACAGTAAAAAATTATTTTTTGTATAATTTACTGTAGAAAAGGCAATCCCTGGCGCAATTAAAATTTGCGACAGTAAAAAATTAATTTTTGAAAAATTTACTGTAGAAAAGGCAATCCCTGGCGCAATTAAAATTTGCGACAGTAAAATATTATTTTTTGTAAAATTTACTGTAGAAAAGGCAATCCCTGGTGCAATTAAAATTTGCGACAGTAAAAAATTAATTTTTGAAAAATTTACTGTAGAAAACGCAATCCCTGGCGCAATTAAAATTTGCGACAGTAGCAAATTATTTTTTGAAAAATTTACTATACAAAAGGCAATCCCTGGCGTAATTAAAATTTGCGACAGTAAAAAATTATTTTTTGAAAAATTTACTATAGAAAAGGCAATCCCTGGCGTATTTAAAATTTGCGACAGTAGAAAATTATTTTTTGAAAAATTTACTACAGAAAAGGCAATCCCTGGCGTAATTAAAATTTGCGACAGTAAAAAATTATTTTTTGAAAAATTTACTATAGAAAAGGCAATCCCTGGCGGATTTAAAATTTGCGACAGTAAAAAATTAATTTGTGAAAAATTTACTATAGAAAAGGCAATCCCTGGCGCAGTTAAAATTTGCGACAGTAAAAAATTATTTTTTGAAAAATTTACTGTAGAAAAGGCAATCCCTGGCGTAATTAAAATTTGCGACAGTAAAAAATTGTTTTTTGAAAAATTTACTATAGAAAAGGCAATCCCTGGCGTATTTAATATTTGCGACAGTAAAAAATTATTTTTTGAAAAATTTACTATAGAAAAGGCAATTCCTGGCGCAATTAAAATTTGCGACAGTAAAAAATTATTTTTTGCAAAATTTACTGTAGAAAAGGTAATCCCTGGCGTAATTAAAATTTGCGACAGTAAAAAATTATTTTTTGAAAAATTTACTATAGAAAAGGCAATCCCTGGCGTATTTAAAATTTGCGACAGTAAAAAAGTAATTTTTGAAAAGTTTACTATAGAAAAGGCAATCCCTGGCGGATTTAAAATTTGCGACAGTAAAAAATTATTTTTTGAAAAATTTACTATAGAAAAGGCAATCCCTGGCGTATTTAAAATTTGCGACAGTAAAAAAGTAATTTTTGAAAAATTTACTATAGAAAAGGCAATTCCTGGCGCAATTAAAATTTGCGACAGTAGAAAATTATTTTTTGAAAAATTTACTATAGAAAAGGCAATCCCTGGCGTAATTAAAATTTGCGACAGTAAAAAATTATTTTTTGATAAATTTACTATACAAAAGGCAATCCCTGGCGTATTTAAAATTTGCGAGAGTAAAAAATTATTTTTTGAAAGATTTACTGTAGAAAAGTACATCCCTGGCGCAATTAAAATTTGCGACAGTAAAAAATTATTTTTTGAAATATTTACTATAGAAAAAGCAATCCCTGGCGTAGTTAAAATTTGCGACAGTAAAAAATTATTTTTTGAAAAATTTACTATAGAAAAGGCAATCCCTGGCGCAATTAAAATTTGCGACAGTAAAAAATTAATTTTTGAAAAATTTACTATAGAAAAGGCAATCCCTGGCGCAATTAAAATTTGCGACAGTAAAAAATTATTTTTTGAAAAATTTACTGTAGAAAAGGCAATCCCTGTCGTAATTAAAATTTGCGACAGTAGAAAATTATTTTTTGAAAAATTTACTATAGAAAAGGCAATCCCTGGCGTAATTAAAATTTGCGACAGTAAAAAATTATTTTTTGAAAAATTTACTATAGAAAAAGCAATCCCTGGCGTATTTAAAATTTGCGACAGTAAAAAATTATTTTTTGAAAAATTTACTATAGAAAAGACAATCCCTGGCGCAGTTAAAATTTGCGACAGTAAAAAATTATTTTTTGAAAAATTTACTATAGAAAAAGCAATCCCTGGCGTATTTAAAATTTGCGACAGTAAAAAATTATTTTTTGAAAAATTTACTATAGAAAAGACAATCCCTGGCGCAGTTAAAATTTGCGACAATAGAAAATTATTTTTTGAAAAATTTACTATAGAAAAGGCAATCCCTGGCGTAATTAAAATTTGCGACAGTAAAAAATTATTTTTTGAAAAATTTACTATAGAAAAGGCAATCCCTGGCGGATTTAATATTTGCGACAGTAAAATATTAATTTGTGAAAAATTTACTATAGAAAAGGCAATCCCTTGCGCAATTAAAATTTGCGGCACTAGAAAATAATTTTTTGAAAAATTTACTGTAGAAAAGGCAATCCCTGGTGCAATTAAAATTTGCGACAGTAAAAAATAATTTTTTGAAAAATTTACTATAGAAAAGGCAATCCCTGGCGTAATTAAAATTTGCGACAGTAAAAAATTATTTTTTGAAAAATTTACTATAGAAGAGGCAATCCCTGGCGCAATTAAATTTTGCGACTTTAAAAAATTATTTTTTGAATAATTTACTATAGAAAAGGCAATCCCTGGCGTAATTAAAATTTGCGACAGTAAAAAATTATTTTTTGAAAAATTTACTGTAGAAAAGGCAATCCCTGGCGTATTTAAAATTTGCGACAGTAAAAAATAATTTTTTGAAAAATTTACTGTAGAAAAGGCAATCCCTGGCGCAAATAAAATTTGCGACAGTAAAAAATAATTTTTTGAATAATTTACTATAGAATAGGCAATTTGGCGTAATTAAAATTTGCGACAATAAAAAATTATTTTTTGAATAATTTATTGTAGAAACGCAATCCCTGGCGCAATTAAAATTTACGACAGTAGAAAATTATTTTTTGAAAAATTTACTATAGAAAAGGCAATCCCTGGCGTAATTAAAATTTGCGACATTAGAAAATTAGTTTTTGAGAAATATACTGTAGAAAAGGCAATCCCTGGCGCAAATAAAATTTGCGACAGTAAAAAATTATTTTTTGAAAAATTTACTATAGAAAAGGCAATCCCTGGCGCAATTAAAATTTGCGATAGTAGGAAATTATTTTTTGAATAATTTACTGTAGAAAAGGCAATCCCTGGCGCAATTAAAATTTGCGACAGTAGAAAATTATTTTTTGAAAAATTTACTATAAAAAAGGCAATCCCTGGCGCAATTAAAATATGCGACAGTAGAAAATAATTTTTTGAATAATTTACTGTAGGAAAGGCAATCCCTGGCGCAATTAAAATTTGCGAGAGTAGAAAATTATTTTTTGAAAAATTTACTGTAGAAAAGGCAATCCCTGGCGCAATTAAAATTTGCGACAGTAAAAATTTATTTTTTGAAAAATTTACTGTAGAAAAGGCAATCCTTGGCGCAATTAAAATATGCGACAGTAAAAAATTAGTTTTTGAAAAATTTACTGTAGAAAAGGCAATCCCTGGCGTAATTAAAATTTGCGACAGTAAAAAATTAGTTTTTGAGAAATATACTATAGAAAAGGCAATCCCTGGCGTAATTAAAATTTGCGACAGTAAAAAATTATTTTTTGAAAAATTTACTATAGAAAAAGCAATCCCTGGCGTATTTAAAATTTGCGACAGTAAAAAATTATTTTTTGAAAAATTTACTATAGAAAAGACAATCCCTGGCGCAGTTAAAATTTGCGACAATAGAAAATTATTTTTTGAAAAATTTACTATAGAAAAGGCAATCCCTGGCGTAATTAAAATTTGCGACAGTAAAAAATTATTTTTTGAAAAATTTACTATAGAAAAGGCAATCCCTGGCGGATTTAATATTTGCGACAGTAAAAAATTAATTTGTGAAAAATTTACTATAGAAAAGGCAATCCCTTGCGCAATTAAAATTTGCGACACTAGAAAATAATTTTTTGAAAAATTTACCGTAGAAAAGGCAATCCCTGGTGCAATTAAAATTTGCGACAGTATAAAATAATTTTTTGAAAAATTTACTATAGAAAAGGCAATCCCTGGCGTAATTAAAATTTGCGACAGTAAAAAATTATTTTTTGAAAAATTTACTATAGAAGAGGCAATCCCTGGCGGAATTAAATTTTGCGACTTTAAAAAATTATTTTTTGAATAATTTACTATAGAAAAGGCAATCCCTGGCGTAATTAAAATTTGCGACAGTAAAAAATTATTTTTTGAAAAATTTACTGCAGAAAAAGCAATCCCTGGCGTATTTAAAATTTGCGACAGTAAAAAATAATTTTTTGAAAAATTTACTGTAGAAAAGGCAATCCCTGGCGCAAATAAAATTTGCGACAGTAAAAAATTATTTTTTGAAAAATTTACTATAGAAAAGGCAATCCCTGGCGCAATTAAAATTTGCGATAGTAGGAAATTATTTTTTGAATAATTTACTGTAGAAAAGGCAATCCCTGGCGCAATTAAAATTTGCGACAGTAGAAAATTATTTTTTGAAAAATTTACTATAAAAAAGGCAATCCCTGGCGCAATTAAAATATGCGACAGTAGAAAATAATTTTTTGAATAATTTACTGTAGGAAAGGCAATCCCTGGCGCAATTAAAATTTGCGAGAGTAGAAAATTATTTTTTGAAAAATTTACTGTAGAAAAGGCAATCCCTGGCGCAATTAAAATTTGCGACAGTAAAAATTTATTTTTTGAAAAATTTACTGTAGAAAAGGCAATCCTTGGCGCAATTAAAATATGCGACAGTAAAAAATTAGTTTTTGAAAAATTTACTGTAGAAAAGGCAATCCCTGGCGTAATTAAAATTTGCGACAGTAAAAAATTAGTTTTTGAGAAGTATACTATAGAAAAGGCAATCCCTGACGTATTTAAAATTTGCGACAGTAAAAAATTATTTTTTGAAAAATTTACTATAGAAAAGGCAATCCCTGGCGTATTTAAAATTTGCGACAGTAAAAAATTATTTTTTGAAAAATTTACTATAGAAAAGGCAATCCCGGGCGCAATTAAAATTTGCGACAGTATAAAATTAAATTTTGAAAAATTTACTATAGAAAAGGCAATCCCTGGCGTAATTAAAATTTGCGACAGTATAAAATTATTTTTTAAAAAATTTACTGTAGAAAAGGCAGTCCCTGGCGTATTTAAAATTTGCGATAGTAAAAAATTATTTTTTGCAAAATTTACGATAGAAAAGGCAATCCCTTTGCAAAATTTACTATGGAAAAGGCAATCCTTGGAGTATTTAAAATTTGCGACAGTAAAAAATTAATTTTTGAAAACTTTACTATAGAAAAGGCAGTCCCTGGCGCAATTAAAATTTGCGACAGTAAAAAATTAATTTTTGAAAAATTTACTTTAGAAAACGCAATCCCTGGCGTATTTAAAATTTGCGACAGTAGAAAATTATTTTTTAAAAAAAATACTATAGAAAAGGCAATCCCTGGCGTATTTAAAATTTGCGACAGTAAAAAATTATTTTTTGAATAATTTACTATAGAAAAGGCAATCCCTGGCCTATTTAAAATTTGCGACAGTAAAAAATTATTTTTTGAAAAATTTACTATTACAAAAGGCAATCCCTGGCGCAATTAAAATTTGCGACATTAAAAAATTATTTTTTGAATAATTTACTATAGAAAAGGCAATCCCTGGCGTAATTAAAATTTGCGACAGTAAAAAATTATTTTTTGAAAAATTTACTGTAGAAAAGGCAATCCCTGGCGTATTTAAAATTTGCGACAGTAAAAAATTTTTTTTTGAAAAATTTACTGTAGAAAGGCAATCTCTGGCGCAAATAAAATTTGCGATAGTAAAAAATTATTTTTTGAATAATTTACTATAGAATAGGCAATACCTGGCGTAATTAAAATTTGCAACAGTAAAAAAATAATTTTTGAAAAATTTACTGTAGAAAAGGCAATCCCTGGCGCAATTAAAATTTGCGACAGTAAAAAATTATTGTTTGAGAAATTTACTATAGAAAAGGCAATCCCTGGCGTAATTAAAATTTGCGACAGTAAAAAATTATTTTTTGAAAAATTTACTGTAGAAAAGGCAATCCCTGGCGTATTTAAAATTTGCGACAGTAAAAAATTATTTTTTGAAAAATTTACTGTAGAAATTGCAATCCCTGGCGCAATTAAAATTTGCCACAGTAAAAAATTATTTTTTGCAAAATTTACTATAGAAAAGGCAATCCCTGGCGCAATTAAAATTTTCGACAGTAGAAAATTATTTTTTGAATAATTTACTGTAGAAAAGGCAATCCCTGGCGCAATTAAAATTTGCGACAGTAGAAAATTATTTTTTGAAAAATTTTCTATAGAAAAGGCAATGCCTGGCGCAATTAAAATATGCGACAGTAAAAAATTATTTTTGAATAATTTACTATAGAAAAGGAAATCTCTGGCGTAATTAAAATTTGCGACAGTAAAAAATTATTTTTTGAAAAATTTACTGTAGAAAAGGCAATCCCTGGCGTATTTAAAATTTGCGACAGTAAAAAATAATTTTTTGAATAATTTACTATAGAAAAGGCAATCCCTGGCGTAATTAAAATTTGCGACAGTAAAAAATTATTTTTTGAAAAATTTACTGTAGAAAAGGCAGTCCCTGGCGTATTTAAAATTTTCGACAGTAAAAAATAATTTTTTGAAAAATTTACTGTAGAAAAGGCAATCCCTGGCGCAAATAAAATTTGCGACAGTAAAAAATTATTTTTTGAATAATTTACTATAGAATAGGCAATTTGGCGTAATTAAAATTTGCGACAATAAAAAATTATTTTTTGAATAATTTATTGTAGAAACGCAATCCCTGGCGCAATTAAAATTTACGATAGTAGAAAATTATTTTTTGAAAAATTTACTATAGAAAAGGCAATCCCTGGCGTAATTAAAATTTGCGACAGTAGAAAATTATTTTTTGAAAAATTTACTATAGAAAAGGCAATCCCTGGCGCAATTAAAATTTGCGATAGTAGGAAATTATTTTTTGAATAATTTACTGTAGAAAAGGCAATCCCTGGCGCAATTAAAATTTGCGACAGTAGAAAATTATTTTTTGAAAAATTTACTATAAAAAAGGCAATCCCTGGCGCAATTAAAATATGCGACAGTAGAAAATAATTTTTTGAATAATTTACTGTAGGAAAGGCAATCCCTGGCGCAATTAAAATTTGCGAGAGTAGAAAATTATTTTTTGAAAAATTTACTGTAGAAAAGGCAATCCCTGGCGCAATTAAAATTTGCGACAGTAAAAATTTATTTTTTGAAAAATTTACTGTAGAAAAGGCAATCCTTGGCGCAATTAAAATATGCGACAGTAAAAAATTAGTTTTTGAAAAATTTACTGTAGAAAAGGCAATCCCTGGCGTAATTAAAATTTGCGACAGTAAAAAATTAGTTTTTGAGAAATATACTATAGAAAAGGCAATCCCTGACGTATTTAAAATTTGCGACAGTAAAAAATTATTTTTTGAAAAATTTACTACAGAAAAGGCAATCCCTGGCGTATTTAAAATTTGCGACAGTAAAAAATTATTTTTTGAAAAATTTACTATAGAAAAGGCAATCCCGGGCGCAATTAAAATTTGCGACAGTATAAAATTAAATTTTGAAAAATTTACTATAGAAAAGGCAATCCCTGGCGTAATTAAAATTTGCGACAGTATAAAATTATTTTTTAAAAAATTTACTGTAGAAAAGGCAGTCCCTGGCGTATTTAAAATTTGCGATAGTAAAAAATTATTTTTTGCAAAATTTACGATAGAAAAGGCAATCCCTTTGCAAAATTTACTATGGAAAAGGCAATCCTTGGCGTATTTAAAATTTGCGACAGTAAAAAATTAATTTTTGAAAACTTTACTATAGAAAAGGCAGTCCCTGGCGCAATTAAAATTTGCGACAGTAAAAAATTAATTTTTGAAAAATTTACTTTAGAAAACGCAATCCCTGGCGTATTTAAAATTTGCGACAGTAGAAAATTATTTTTTGAAAAAAATACTATAGAAAAGGCAATCCCTGGCGTATTTAAAATTTGCGACAGTAAAAAATTATTTTTTGAATAATTTACTATAGAAAAGGCAATCCCTGGCCTATTTAAAATTTGCGACAGTAAAAAATTATTTTTTGAAAAATTTACTATTACAAAAGGCAATCCCTGGCGCAATTAAAATTTGCGACATTAAAAAATTATTTTTTGAATAATTTACTATAGAAAAGGCAATCCCTGGCGTAATTAAAATTTGCAACAGTAAAAAATTAATTTTTGAAAAATTTACTGTAGAAAAGGCAATCCCTGGCGCAATTAAAATTTGCGACAGTAAAAAATTATTGTTTGAGAAATTTACTATAGAAAAGGCAATCCCTGGCGTAATTAAAATTTGCGACAGTAAAAAATTATTTTTTGAAAAATTTACTGTAGAAAAGGCAATCCCTGGCGCAATTAAAATTTGCGACAGTAAAAAATTATAGTTTGAGAAATTTACTATAGAAAAGGCAATCCCTGGCGTAATTAAAATTTGCGACAGTAAAAAATTATTTTTTGAAAAATTTACTGTAGAAAAGGCAATCCCTGGCGTATTTAAAATCTGCGACAGTAAAAAATTATTTTTTGAAAAATTTACTGTAGAAATTGCAATCCCTGGCGCAATTAAAATTTGCCACAGTAAAAAATTATTTTTTGCAAAATTTACTATAGAAAAGGCAATCCCTGGCGCAATTAAAATTTTCGACAGTAGAAAATTATTTTTTGAATAATTTACTGTAGAAAAGGCAATCCCTGGCGCAATTAAAATTTGCGACAGTAGAAAATTATTTTTTGAAAAATTTTCTATAGAAAAGGCAATGCCTGGCGCAATTAAAATATGCGACAGTAAAAAATTATTTTTTGAATAATTTACTATAGAAAAGGAAATCTCTGGCGTAATTAAAATTTGCGACAGTAAAAAATTATTTTTGAAAAATTTACTATAGAAAAGGCAATCCCTGGCGGATTTAAAATTTGCGACATTAAAAAATTATTTTTTGAATAATTTACTATAGAAAAGGCAGTCCTTGGCGCAATTAAAATTTGCGACAGTAGAAAATTATTTTTTGGAAAATTTACTACAGAAAAGGCAATCTTTGGCGTATTTAAAATTTGCGACAGTAAAAAATTATTTTTTGAATAATTTACTATAGAAAAGGCAATCCCTGGCGTATTTAAAATTTGCGACAGTAAAAAATTATTTTTTGCAAAATTTACTATAGAAAAGGCAATCCCTGGAGTAATTAAAATTTGCGACAGTAAAAAATTAATTTTTGAAAAATTTACCATAGAAAAGGCAGTCCCTGGCGCAATTAAAATTTTCGACAGTAAAAATTAATTTTTGAAAAATTTACTATAGAAAAGGCAATCCCTGGCGTATTTAAAATTTGCGACAGTAAAAAATTATTTTTTGAAAAATTTACTACAGAAAAGGCAATCGCTGGCGCAATTAAAATTTGCGACAGTAAAAAATTAATTTTTGAAAAATTTACTATAGAAAAGGCAATCCCTGGCGAAATTAAAATTTGCGACAGTAAAAAATTAATTTTTGAAAAATTTACTATAGAAAAGGCAATCCCTGGCGTAATTAAAATTTCCAACAGTAAAAAATTATATTTTGAAATATTTACTATAGAATAGGCAATCCCTGGCGCAATTAAAATTTGCGACAGTAAAAATTAATTTTTGAAAAATTTACTATAGAAAAGGCAATCCCTGGCGTATTTAAAATTTGCGACAGTAGAAAATTATTTTTTGAAAAAAATACTATAGAAAAGGCAATCCCTGGCGTATTTAAAATTTGCGACAGTAAAAAATTATTTTTTGAATAATTTACTATAGAAAAGGCAATCCCTGGCCTATTTAAAATTTGCGACAGTAAAAAATTATTTTTTGAAAAATTTACTATTACAAAAGGCAATCCCTGGCGCAATTAAAATTTGCGACATTAAAAAATTATTTTTTGAATAATTTACTATAGAAAAGGCAATCCCTGGCGTAATTAAAATTTGCAACAGTAAAAAATTAATTTTTGAAAAATTTACTGTAGAAAAGGCAATTCCTGGCGCAATTAAAATTTGCGACAGTAAAAAATTATTGTTTGAGAAATTTACTATAGAAAAGGCAATCCCTGGCGTAATTAAAATTTGCGACAGTAAAAAATTATTTTTTGAAAAATTTACTGTAGAAAAGGCAATCCCTGGCGCAATTAAAATTTGCGACAGTAAAAAATTATAGTTTGAGAAATTTACTATAGAAAAGGCAATCCCTGGCGTAATTAAAATTTGCGACAGTAAAAAATTATTTTTGAAAAATTTACTGTAGAAAAGGCAATCCCTGGCGTATTTAAAATCTGCGACAGTAAAAAATTATTTTTTGAAAAATTTACTGTAGAAATTGCAATCCCTGGCGCAATTAAAATTTGCCACAGTAAAAAATTATTTTTTGCAAAATTTACTATAGAAAAGGCAATCCCTGGCGCAATTAAAATTTTCGACAGTAGAAAATTATTTTTTGAATAATTTACTGTAGAAAAGGCAATCCCTGGCGCAATTAAAATTTGCGACAGTAGAAAATTATTTTTTGAAAAATTTTCTATAGAAAAGGCAATGCCTGGCGCAATTAAAATATGCGACAGTAAAAAATTATTTTTTGAATAATTTACTATAGAAAAGGAAATCTCTGGCGTAATTAAAATTTGCGACAGTAAAAAATTATTTTTTGAAAAATTTACTATAGAAAAGGCAATCCCTGGCGGATTTAAAATTTGCGACATTAAAAAATTATTTTTTGAATAATTTACTATAGAAAAGGCAGTCCTTGGCGCAATTAAAATTTGCGACAGTAGAAAATTATTTTTTGGAAAATTTACTACAGAAAAGGCAATCTTTGGCGTATTTAAAATTTGCGACAGTAAAAAATTATTTTTTGAATAATTTACTATAGAAAAGGCAATCCCTGGCGTATTTAAAATTTGCGACAGTAAAAAATTATTTTTTGCAAAATTTACTATAGAAAAGGCAATCCCTGGAGTAATTAAAATTTGCGACAGTAAAAAATTAATTTTTGAAAAATTTACCATAGAAAAGGCAGTCCCTGGCGCAATTAAAATTTTCGACAGTAAAAATTAATTTTTGAAAAATTTACTATAGAAAAGGCAATCCCTGGCGTATTTAAAATTTGCGACAGTAAAAAATTATTTTTTGAAAAATTTACTACAGAAAAGGCAATCGCTGGCGCAATTAAAATTTGCGACAGTAAAAAATTAATTTTTGAAAAATTTACTATAGAAAAGGCAATCCCTGGCGAAATTAAAATTTGCGACAGTAAAAAATTAATTTTTGAAAAATTTACTATAGAAAAGGCAATCCCTGGCGTAATTAAAATTTCCAACAGTAAAAAATTATATTTTGAAATATTTACTATAGAATAGGCAATCCCTGGCGCAATTAAAATTTGCGACAGTAAAAATTAATTTTTGAAAAATTTACTATAGAAAAGGCAATCCCTGGCGCAATTATAATTTGCGACCGAAAAAATTAAATTTTGAAAAATTTACTATAGAAAAGGCAATCCCTGGCGCAATTAAAATTTGCGACTTTAAAAAATTATTTTTTGAATAATTTACTATAGAAAATTCAATCCCTGGCGTAATTAAAATTTGCGACAGTAAAAAATTATTTTTTGAAAAATTTACTGTAGAAAAGGCAATCCCTGGCGTATTTAAAATTTGCGACAGTAAAAAATAATTTTTTGAAAAATTTACTGTAGAAAAGGCAATCCCTGGCGCAAATAAAATTTGCGACAGTAAAAAATTATTTTTTGAATAATTTACTGTAGAAACGCAATCCCTGGCGCAATTAAAATTTGCGACAGTAAAAAATTAATTTTTGAAAAATTTACTATAGAAAAGGCAATCCCTGGCATATTTAAAATTTGCGACAGTAAAAAATTAATTTTTGAAAAATTTACTATAGAAAAGGCAATCACTGGCGTATTTAAAATTTGCGACAGTAAAAAATTAATTTTTGAAAAATTTACTATAGAAAAGGCAATACCTGGCGCAATTATAATTTGCGACCGTAAAAAATTAATTTTTGAAAAATTTACTATAGAAAAGGCAATCCCTGGCGCAATTAAACTTTGCGACAGTAAAAAATTAATTTTTGAAAAATTTACTATAGAAAAGGCAATCCCTGGCGTAATTATAATTTCCAACAGTAAAAAATTATATTTTGAAATATTTACTATAGAATAGGCAATCCCTGGCGCAATTAAAATTTGCGACAGTAAAAATTAATTTTTGAAAAATTTACTATAGAAAAGGCAATCCCTGGCGCAATTAAAAGTTGCGACTTTAAAAAATTATTTTTTGAATAATTTACTATAGAAAAGGCAATCCCTGGCGTAATTAAAATTTGCGACAGTAAAAAATTATTTTTTGAAAAATTTACTGTAGAAAAGGCAATCCCTGGCGTATTTAAAATTTGCGACAGTAAAAAATAAATTTTGAAAAATTTACTGTAGAAAAGGCAATCCCTGGCGCAAATAAAATTTGCGACAGTAAAAAATTATTTTTTGAATAATTTACTATAGAATAGGCAATTTGGCGTAATTAAAATTTGCGACAGTAAAAAATTATTTTTTGAATAATTTACTGTAGAAACGCAATCCCTGGCGCAATTAAAATTTGCGACAGTAAAAAATTATTTTTTGAAAAATTTACTATAGAAAAGGCAATCCCTGGCGCAATTATAATTTGCGACCGTAAAAAATTAATTTTTGAAAAATTTACTATAGAAAAGGCAATCGCTGGCGCAATTAAAATTTGCGACAGTAAAAAATTAATTTTTGAAAAATTTACTACAGAAAAGGCAATCCCTGGCATATTTAATATTTGCGACAGTAAAAAATTAATTTTTGAAAAATTTACTATAGAAAAGGCAATCACTGGCGTATTTAAAATTTGCGGCAGTAAAAAATTTATTTTTGAAAAATTTACTATAGAAAAGGCAATACCTGGCGAAATTATAATTTGCGACCGTAAAAAATTAATTTTTGAAAATTTTATTATAGAAAAGGCAATCCCTGGCGCAATTAAAATTTGCGACAGTAAAAAATTAATTTTTGAAAAATTTACCATAGAAAAGGCAATCCCTGGCGTAATTAAAATTTCCAACAGTAAAAAATTATATTTTGAAATATTTACTATAGAATAGGCAGTCCCTGGCGCAATTAAAATTTGCGACAGTTAAAATTAATTTTTGAAAAATTTACTATAGAAAAGGCAATCCCTGGCATATTTAAAATTTGCGACAGTAAAAAATTATTTTTTGCACAATTTACTATAGAAAAGGCAATCCCTGGGGCAATTAAAATTTGCGACAGTAAAAAATTAATTTTTGAAAAATTTACTATAGAAAAGGCAATCCCTGGCGCAATTAAAATTTGCGACAGTAAAAAATTATTTTTTGAATAATTTACTATAGAAAAGGCAATCCCTGGCGGATTTAAAATTTCCGACAGTAAAAAATTAATTTTTGAAAAATTTACTATAGAAAAGGCTATCCCTGGCGTATTTAAAATTTGCGACAGTAAAAACTTATTTTTTGCAAAATTTACTATAGAAAAGGCAATCCCTGGCGCAATTAAAATTTGCGACAGTAAAAAATTATTTTTTGCAAAATTTACTATAGAAAAGGCAATCCCTGGCGCAATTATAATTTGCGACCGTAAAAAATTAATTTTTGAAAAATTTACTATAGAAAAGGCAATCCCTGGCGCAATTAAAATTTGCGACAGTAAAAAATTAATTTTTGAAAAATTTACTATAGAAAAGGCAATCCCTGGCATATTTAAAATTTGCGACAGTAAAAAATTAATTTTTGAAAAATTTACTATAGAAAAGGCAATCCCTGGCGTATTTAAAATTTGCGACAGTAAAAAATTAATTTTTGAAAAATTTACTATAGAAAAGGCAATCCCTGGCGCAATTAAAATTTGCGACAGTAAAAAATTAAATTTTGAAAAATTTACTATAGAAAAGGCAATCCCTGGCGCAATTAAAATTTGCGACAGTAGAAAATTATTTTTTGAAAAATTTACTATAGAAAAGGCAATCCCTGGCACAATTAAAATTAGCGAGAGTAAAAAATTATTTTTTGAATAATTTACTATAGAAAAGGCAATCCCTGGCGTAATTAAAATTTGCGACAGTAAAAAATTAAATTTTGAAAAATTTACTGTAGAAAAGGCAATCCCTGGCGCAATTAAAATTTGCGACAGTAGAAAATTATTTTTTGAATAATTTACTATAGAAAAGGCAATCCCTGGGGCAATTAAAATTTGCGACAGTAGAAAATTATTTTTTTGAAAAATTTACTGTAGAAAAGGCAATCCCTGGCGCAATTAAAATTTGCGAAAGTAGAAAATTATTTTTTGAATAATTTACTATAGAAAAGGCAATCCCTGGCTGATTTAAAATTTGCGACAGTAAAAAATTATTCTTTGAATAATTTACTATAGAAAAGGCAATCCCTGGCGGATTGAAAAATTTTCGACAGTAAAAAATTAATTTTTGAAAAATTTACTATAGAAAAGGCAATCCCTGGCGCAATTAAAATTTGCGACAGTAGAAAATTATTTTTTGAAAAATTTACTATAGAAAAGGAAATCCCTGGCGCAATTAAAATTTGCGACAGAAAAAAATTATTTTTTGGATAATATACTATAGAATAGGCAATCCCTGGCGTAATTAAAATTTGCGACAGTAAAAAAATATTTTTTGAAAAATTTACCATAGAAAAGGCAATCCCTGGCGCAATTAAAATTTGCGACAGTAGAAAATTATTTTTTGAAAAATTTACTGTAGAAAAGACAATCCCTGGCGCAATTCAAATTTGCGACAGTAAAAAATTATTTTTTGTAAAATTTACTGTAGAAAAGGCAATCCCTGGCGCAATTAAAATTTGCGACAGTAAAAAATTAATTTTTGAAATAGTTACTGTAGAAAAGGCAATCCCTGGCGCAATTAAAATTTGCGACACTAGAAAATTATTTTTTGAAAAATTTACTATAGAAGAGGCAATCCCTGGCGTAATTAAAATTTGCGACAGTAAAAAATTATTTTTTGAAATATTTACTATAGAAAAGGCAATCCCTGGCGGATTTAAAATTTGCGAGAGTGAAAAATTATTTTTTGAATAATTTACTATAGAAAAGGCAATTCCTGGCGCAATTAAAATTTGCGACAGTAAAAAATTAATTTTTTGAAAAATTTACTATAGAAAAGGCAATCCCTGGCGCAATTAAAATTTGAGACAGTAAAAAATTATTTTTTGAAAAATTTACTGTAGAAAAGGCAATCCCTGGGGTAATTAAAACTTGCGACAGTAAAAAATTATTTTTTGAAAAATTTACTACAGAAAAGGCAATCCCTGGCGTATTTAAAATTTGCGACAGTAAAAAATTATTTTTTGAAAAATTTACTATAGAAAAGGCAATTCCTGGCGCAATTAAAATTTGCGACAGTAGAAAATTATTTTTTGAAAAATTTACTATAGAAAAGGCAATCCCTGGCGTAACTAAAATTTGCGACAGTAAAAAATTATTTTTTGAAAAATTTAATATACAAAAGGCAATCCCTGGCGTATTTAAAATTTGCGAGAGTAAAAAATTATTTTTTGAAAGATTTACTGTAGAAAAGGCAATTCCTGTCGCAATTAAAATTTGCCACAGTAGAAAATTATTTTTTGAAATATTTTCTATAGAAAAGGCAATCCCTGGCTTAATTAAAATATGCGACAGTAAAAAATTATTTTTTGAAAAATTTACTATAGAAAAGGCAATCACTGGCGCAATTAAAATTTGCGACTGAAAAAAATTAATTTTTGAAAAATTTACTATAGAAAAGGCAAACCCTGGCGCAATTAAAATTTGCGACAGTAAAAAATTATTTTTTGAAAAATTTACTGTAGAAAAGGCAATCCCTGGCGTAATTAAAATTTGCGACAGTAGAAAATTATTTTTTGAAAAATTCACTATTGAAAAGGCAATCCCAGGCGTAATTAAAATTTGCGACATTAAAAAATTATTTTTTGAAAAATTTACTATAGAAAAGGCAATCCCTGGCGTATTTAAAATTTGCGACAGTAAAAAATTATTTTTTGAAAAATTTACAATAGAAAAGACAATCCTCGGCGCAATTAAAATTTGCAACAGTAGAAAATTATTTTTTGAAAAATTTACTAGAGAAAAGGCAATCCCTGGCGTAATTAAAATTTGCGACAGTTAAAAATTATTTTTAGAAAAATTTACTATACAAAAGGCAATCCATGGCGTATTTAAAATTTGCGACAGTAAAAAAGTAATTTTTGAAAAATTTACTATAGAAAAGGCAATCCCTGGCGGATTTAATATTTGCGACAGTAAAAAATTAATTTGTGAAAAATTTACTATAGAAAAGGCCATCCCTGGCGCAATTAAAATTTGCGACAGTAGAAAATAATTTATGGAAAAATTTTCTGTAGAAAAGGCAATCCCTGGTGCAATTAAAATTTGCGACAGTAGAAAATAATTTTTTGAAAAATTTTATATAGAAAAGACAATCCCTGGCGTAATTAAAATATGCGACAGTAAAAAATTATTTTTTGAAAAATTTACTATAGAAAAGGCAATACCTGGCGTATTTAAAATTTGCGACAGTGAAAAATTATTTTTTGAAAAATTTACTATAGAAAAGGCAATCCCCGGCGTACTTAAAATTTGCGACACTAAAAAATTAGTTTTTGAAAAATTTACTGTAGGAAAGGCAATCCCTGGTGCAATTAAAATTTGCGACAGTAAAAAATTTACTATAGAAAAGGCAATCCCTGGCGTATTTAAAATTTGCGACAGTAAAAAATTATTTTTTGAAAAAATTACTATAGAAGAGGCAATCGCTGGCGTAATTAAAATTTGCGACAGTAAGAAATTATTTTTTGAAAAATTTACTGTAGAATAGGCAATCCCTGGCTGATTTAAAATTTGCGACAGTAAAAAATTATTTTTTGAATAATTTACTATAGAAAAGGCAATCCCTGGCGGATTGAAAAAATTGCGACAGTAAAAAATTAATTTTTGAAAAATTTACTATAGAAACGGCAATCCCTGGCTGATTTAAAATTTGCGACAGTAAAAAATTATTTTTTGAATAATTTACTATAGAAAAGGCAATCCCTGGCGGATTGAAAAAATTGCGACAGTAAAAAATTAATTTTTGAAAAATTTACTATAGAAACGGCAATCCCTGGCTCAATTAAAATTTGCGACAGTAAAAAATTATTTTTTGAATAATATACTATAGAAAAGGCAATCCCTGGCGTAATTAAAATTTGCGACAGTAAAAAAATATTTTTTGAAAAATTTACCATAGAAAAGGCAATCCCTGGCGCAATTAAAATTTGCGACAGTAGAAAATTATTTTTTGAAAAATTTACTATAGAAAAGGCAATCCCTGGCGTAATTAAAATTTGCGACAGTAAAAAATTATTTTTTGAAATATTTACTATAGAAAAGGCAATCCCTGGCGGATTTAAAATTTGCGAGAGTAAAAAATTATTTTTTGAATAATTTACTATAGAAAAGGCAATTCCTGGCGCAATTAAAATTTGCGACAGTAAAAAATTAATTTTTGAAAAATTTACTATAGAAAATGCAATCCCTGGCGCAATTAAAATTTGCGACAGTAAAAAATTATTTTTTGAAAAATTTACTGTAGAATAGGCAATCCCTGGCGTAATTAAAATTTGCGTCAGTAAAAAATTATTTTTTGAAAAATTTACTACAGAAAAGGCTATCCCTGGCGTATTTAAAATTTGCGACAGTAAAAAATTATTTTTTGAAAAATTTACTATAGAAAAGGCAATTCCTGGCGCAATTAAAATTTGCGACAGTACAAAATTATTTTTTGAAAAATTTACTATAGAAAAGGCAATCCCTGGCGTAGTTAAAATTTGCGACAGTAAAAAATTATTTTTTGAAAAATTTACTATACAAAAGGCAATCCGTGGAGTATTTAAAATTTGCGAGAGTAAAAAATTATTTTTTGAAATATTTACTGTAGAAAAGGCAATCCCTGGCGCAATTAAAATTTGCGACAGTAGAAAATTATTTTTTGAATAATTTACTGTAGAAACGCAATCCCTGGCGCAATTAAAATTTGCGACAGTAGAAAATTATTTTTTGAAAAATTTACTATAGAAAAGGCAATCCCTGGCGTAATTAAAATTTGCCACAGTAAAAAATTATTTTTTGAAAAATTTACTATAGAAAAGGCAGTCCCTGGCGCAATTAAAATTTGCGACATTAAAAAATTATTTTTTGAATAATTTACTATAGAAAAGGCAATCCCTGGTGTAATTAAAATTTGCGACAGTAAAAAATTATTTTTTGAAAAATTTACTGTAGAAAAGGCAATCCCTGGCGTATTTAAAATTTGCGACAGAAAAAAATTATTTTTTGAAAAATTTATTGTAGAAAAGGCAATATCTGGCGCAAATAAAATTTGCGACAGTAAAAAATTCTTTTTTGAATAATTTACTATAGAAAAGGCAATCCCTGGCGTAATTAAAATATGCGACAGTAAGAAATTATTTTTTGAATAATTTACTATAGAAAAGGAAATCTCTGACGTAATTAAAATTTGCGACAGTAAAAATTATTATTTGAAAAATTTACTATAGAAAAGGCAATCCCTGGCGGATTTAAAATTTGCGACATTAACAAATTATTTTTTGAATAATTTACTATAGAAAAGGCAATCCTTGGCGCAATTAAAATTTGCGACAGTAGAAATTATTTTTTGAAAGATTTACTATAGAAAAGGCAATCCTTGGCGTATTTAAAATTTGCGACAGTAAAAAATTATTTTTTGAATAATTTACTATAGAAAAGGCAATCCCTGGCGTATTTAAAATTTGCGACAGTAAAAAATTATTTTTTGCAAAGTTTACTATAGAAAAGGCAATCCCTGGCGTAATTAAAATTTGCGACAGTAAAAAATTAATTTTTGAAAAATTTACCATAGAAAAGGCAATCCCTGGCGCAATTAAAATTTGCGACAGTAAAAATTAATTTTTGAAAAATTTACTATAGAAAAGGCAATACCTGGCGCAATTAAAATTTGCGACAGTAGAAAATAAATTTTTGAAAAATTTACTATAGAAAAGGCAATCCCTGGCGCAATTAAAATTTGCGACAGTAAAAAAATATTTTTTGTAAAATTTACTGTAGAAAAGGCAATCCCTGGCGCAATTAAATTTTGCGACAGTAAAAAATTAATTTTTGAAAAATTTACTATAGAAAATGCAATCCCTGGCGCAATTAAAATTTGCGACAGTATAAAATTATTTTTTGAAAAATTTACTATAGAAAAGGCAATCCCTGGCGTTATTAAAATTTGCGACAGTAGAAAATTATTGTTTGCAAATTTACTATAGAAAAGGCAATCCCTGGCGTAATTAAAATTTGCGACAGTAAAAAATTATTTTTTGAAAAATGTACTATAGAAAAGGCAATCCCTGGCGTATTATTTTTTGAAAAATTTACTGTAGAAAAGGCAATCCCTGGCGTATTTAAAATTTGCGACAGTAAAAAATTATTTTTTGATAAATTTACTATAGAAAAGGCAGTCCCTGGCGCAATTAAAATTTGCGACATTAAAAAATTATTTTTTGAATAATTTACTATAGAAAAGGCAATCCCTGGTGTAATTAAAATTTGCGACAGTAAAAAATTATTTTTTGAAAAATTTACTGTAGAAAAGGCAATCCCTGGCGTATTTAAAATTTGCGACAGAAAAAAATTATTTTTTGAAAAATTTATTGTAGAAAAGGCAATATCTGGCGCAAATAAAATTTGCGACAGTAAAAAATTCTTTTTTGAATAATTTACTATAGAAAAGGCAATCCCTGGCGTAATTAAAATATGCGACAGTAAAAAATTATTTTTTGAATAATTTACTATAGAAAAGGAAATCTCTGACGTAATTAAAATTTGCGACAGTAAAAATTATTATTTGAAAAATTTACTATAGAAAAGGCAATCCCTGGCGGATTTAAAATTTGCGACATTAACAAATTATTTTTTGAATAATTTACTATAGAAAAGGCAATCCTTGGCGCAATTAAAATTTGCGACAGTAGAAATTATTTTTTGAAAAATTTACTATAGAAAAGGCAATCCTTGGCGTATTTAAAATTTGCGACAGTAAAAAATTATTTTTTGAATAATTTACTATAGAAAAGGCAATCCCTGGCGTATTTAAAATTTGCGACAGTAAAAAATTATTTTTTGCAAAGTTTACTATAGAAAAGGCAATCCCTGGCGTAATTAAAATTTGCGACAGTAAAAAATTAATTTTTGAAAAATTTACCATAGAAAAGGCAATCCCTGGCGCAATTAAAATTTGCGACAGTAAAAAGTAATTTTGAAAAATTTACTATAGAAAAGGCAATCCCTGGCGCAATTAAAATTTGCGACAGTAGAAAATATATTTTTGAAAAATTTACTATAGAAAAGGCAATCCCTGGCGCAATTAAAATTTGCGACAGTAAAAAAAATATTTTTTGTAAAATTTACTGTAGAAAAGGCAATCCCTGGCGCAATTAAAATTTGCGACTGTAAAAAATTATTTTTGAAAAATTTAATATAGAAAATGCAATCCCTGGCGCAATTAAAATTTGCGACAGTATAAAATTATTTTTTGAAAAATTTACTATAGAAAAGGCAATCCCTGGCGTAATTAATATTTGCGACAGTAGAAAATTATTGTTTGCAAAATTTACTATAGAAAATGCAATCCCTGGCGTAATTAAAATTTGCGACAGTAAAAAATTATTTTTTGAAAAATGTACTATAGAAAAGGCAATCCCTGGCGTATTATTTTTGAAAAATTTACTGTAGAAAAGGCAATCCCTGGCGTATTTAAAATTTGCGACAGTAAAAAATTATTTTTTGAATAATTTACTATAGAAAAGGCAATCCCTGGCGCAATTAAGATTTGCGACAGTAAAAAATTATTTTTTGCAAAATTTACTATAGAAAAGGCAATCCCTGGCGTAATTAAAATTTGCGACAGTAGAAAAATATTTTTTGAAAAATTTACTATAGAAAAGGCAATCACTGGCGAAATTAAAATTTGGGACAGTAGAAAATTATTTTTTGAATAATTTACTATAGAAACGCAATCCCTGGCGCAATTAAAATTTGCGACAGTAGAAAATTATTTTTTGAAAAATTTACTATAGAAAAGGCAATCCCTGGCGTAATTAAAATTTGCGACAGTAGAAAATTATTTTTTGAATAATTTACTGTAGAAAAGCCAATCCCTGGCGCAATTAAAATTTGCGAGAGTAGAAAATTATTTTTTGAAAAATTTACTGTAGAAAAGGCAATCCCTGGCGCAATTAAAATTTGCGACAGTAAAAAATTATTTTTTGAAAAATTTACTGTACAAAAGGCAATCCCTGGCGCAATTAAAATATGCGACAGTAAAAAATTAGTTTTTGAAAAATTTACTGTAGAAAAGGCAATCCCTGGAGTAATTAAAATTTGCGACAGTAAAAAATTAGTTTTTGAAAAATTTACTATAGAAAAGGCAATCCCTGGCGTATTCAAAATTTGCGACAATAAAAAATTATTTTTTGAAAAATATACTATAGAAAAGGCAATCCTTGGCGTATTTAAAATTTGCGACAGTAAAAAATTATTTTTTGAAAAATTTACTATAGAAAAGGCAATCCCTGGCGCAATTAAAATTTACGACAGTAAAAAATTAAATTTTGAATAATTTACTATAGAAAAGGCAATCCCTGGCGTATTTAAAATTTGCGACAGTAAAAAATTATTTTTTGAAAAATTTACTGTAGAAAAGGCAATCCCTGGCGCAATTAAAATTTGCGACATTAAAAATTATTTTTTGAATAATTTACTATAGAAAAGGCAATCCCTGGCGTAATTTAAATTTGCGACAGTAAAAAATTATTTTTTGAAAAATTTACTGTAGAAAAGGCAATCCCTGCCGTATTTAAACTTTGCGACAGTAAAAAATAATTTTTGAAAAATTTACTGTAGAAAAGGCAATCCCTGGCGCAAATAAAATTTGCGAGAGTAAAAAATTATTTTCTGAATATTTTACTATAGAATAGGCAATCTGGCGTAATTAAAATTTGCGACAGTAAAAAATTAATTTTTGAAAAATTTACTGTAGAAAAGGCAATCCCTGGCGCAATTAAAATTTGCGACAGTAAAAAATTATTTTTGAGAAATTTACTATAGAAAAGGCAATCCCTGGCGTAATTAAAATTTGCGACAGTAAAAAATTATTTTTTGAAAAATTTACTGTAGAAAAGGCAATCCCTGGCGTATTTAAAATTTGCGACAGTAAAAAATTATTTTTTGAATAATTTACTATAGAAAAGGCAATCCATGGCGCAATTAAAGTTTGCGACAGTAAAAAATTATTTTTTGCAAAATTTACTATAGAAAAGGCAATCCCTGGCGTAATTAAAATTTGCGACAAAAGAAAATTATTTTTTGAAAAATTTACTACAGAAAAGGCAATCCCTGGCGCATTTAAAATTTGGGACAGTAGAAAATTATTTTTTGAATAATTTAATGTAGAAACGCAATCCCTGGCGCAATTAAAATTTGCGACAGTAGAAAATTATTTTTTGAAAAATTTACTATAGAAAAGGCAATCCCTGGCGTAATTAAAATTTGCCACAGTAAAAAATTATTTTTTGCAAAATTTACTATAGAAAAGGCAATCCCTGGCGCAATTAAAATTTTCGACAGTAGAAAATTATTTTTTGAATAATTTACTGTAGAAAGGGCAATCCCTGGCGCAATTAAAATTTGCGACAGTAGAAAATTATTTTTTGAAAAATTTACTATAGAAAAGGCAATCCCTGGCGCAATTAAAATATGCGACAGTAAAAAATTATTTTTTGAATAATTTACTATAGAAAAGGAAATCTCTGGCGTAATTAAAATTTGCGACAGTAAAAATAATTTTTTGAAAAATTTACTATAGAAAAGGCAATCCCTGGCGGATTTAAAATTTGCGACATTAAAAAATTATTTTTTGAATAATTTACTATAGAAAAGGCAATCCTTGGCGCAATTAAAATTTGCGACAGTAGAAAATTATTTTTTGAAAAATTTACTATAGAAAAGGCAATCCTTGGCGTATTTAAAATTTGCGACAGTAAAAAATTATTTTTTGAATAATTTACTATAGAAAAGGCAATCCCTGGCGTATTTAAAATTTGCGACAGTAAAAAATTATTTTTTGCAAAATTTACTATAGAAAAGGCAATCCCTGGCGTATTTAAAATTTGCGACAGTAAAAAATTATTTTTTGAAATATTTACTATAGAAAAGGCAATCCCTGGCGCAATTAAAATTTGCGACATTAAAAAATTATTTTTTGAATAATTTACTATAGAAAAGGCAATCCCTGGTGTAATTAAAATTTGCGACAGTAAAAAATTATTTTTTGAAAAATTTACTGTAGAAAAGGCAATCCCTGGCGTATTTAAAATTTGCGACAGTAAAAAATTATTTTTTGAAAAATTTGTTGTAGAAAAGGCAATATCTGGCGCAAATAAAATTTGCGACAGTAAAAAATTCGTTTTTGAATAATTTACTATAGAAAAGGCAATCCCTGGCGTAATTAAAATATGCGACAGTAAAAAATTATTTTTTGAATAATTTCCTATAGAAAAGGAAATCTCTGACGTAATTAAAATTTGCGACAGTAAAAATTATTATTTGAAAAATTTACTATAGAAAAGGCAATCCCTGGCGGATTTAAAATTTGCGACATTAAAAAAATATTTTTTGAATAATTTACTATAGAAAAGGCAATCCTTGGCGCAATTAAAATTTGCGACAGTAGAAATTATTTTTTGAAAAATTTACTATAGAAAAGGCAATCCTTGGCGTATTTAAAATTTGCGACAGTAAAAAATTATTTTTTGAATAATTTACTATAGAAAAGGCAATCCCTGGCGTATTTAAAATTTGCGACAGTAAAAAATTATTTTTTTCAAAGTTTACTATAGAAAAGGCAATCCCTGGCGTAATTAAAATTTGCGACAGTAAAAAATTAATTTTTGAAAAATTTACCATAGAAAAGGCAATCCCTGGCGCAATTAAAATTTGCGACAATAAAAATAATTTTTGAAAAATTTACTATAGAAAAGCAATCCCTGGCGCAATTAAAATTTGCTACAGTAGAAAATAAATTTTTGAAAACTTTACTATAGAAAAGGCAATCCCTGGCGCAATTAAAATTTGCGACAGTAAAAAAATATTTTTTGTAAAATTTACTATAGAAAAGGCAATCCCTGGCGCAATTAAAATTTGCGACAGTAAAAAATTAATTTTTGAAAAATTTACTATAGAAAATGCAATCGCTGGCGCAATTAAAATTTGCGACAGTATAAAATTATTTTTTGAAAAATTTACTATAGAAAAGGCAATCCCTGGCGTAATTAAAATTTGCGACAGTAGAAAATTATTGTTAGCAAAATTTACTATAGAAAAGGCAATCCCTGGCGTAATTAAAATTTGCGACAGTAAAAAATTATTTTTTGAAAAATGTACTATAGAAAAGGCAATCCCTGGCGTATTATTTTTTGAAAAATTTACTGTAGAAAAGGCAATCCCTGGCGTATTTAAAATTTGCGACAATAAAAAATTATTTTTTGAATAATTTACTATAGAAAAGGCAATCCCTGGCGCAATTAAAATTTGCGACAGTAAAAAATTATTTTTTGCTAAATTTACTATAGAAAAGGCAATCCCTGGCGTAATTAAAATTTGCGACAGTAGAAAATTATTTTTTGAAAAATTTACTATAGAAAAGGCAATCCCTGGCGAAATTAAAATTTGGGACAGTAGAAAATTATTTTTTGAATAATTTACTGTAGAAACGCAATCCCTGGCGCAATTAAAATTTGCGACAGTAGAAAATTATTTTTTGAAAAATTTACTATAGAAAAGGCAATCCCTGGCGTAATTAAAATTTGCGACAGTAGAAAATTATTTTTTGAATAATTTACTGTAGAAAAGCCAATCCCTGGCGCAATTAAAATTTGCGACAGTAGAAAATTATTTTTTGAAAAATTTACTGTAGAAAAGGCAATCCCTGGCGCAATTAAAATTTGCGACAGTAAAAAATTATTTTTTGAAAAATTTACTGTAGAAAAGGCAATCCCTGGCGCAATTAAAATATGCGACAGTAAAAAATTAATTTTTGAAAAATTTACTGTAGAAAAGGCAATCCCTGGAGTAATTAAAATTTGCGACAGTAAAAAATTAGTTTTTGAAAAATTTACTATAGAAAAGGCAATCCCTGGCGTATTCAAAATTTGCGACAGTAAAAAATTATTTTTTGAAAAATTTACTATAGAAAAGGCAATCCCTGGCGTATTTAAAATTTGCGACAGTAAAAAATTATTTTTTGAAAAATTTACTACAGAAAAGGCAATCCCTGGCGCAATTAAAATTTGCGACAGTAAAAAATTAAATTTTGAATAATTTACTATAGAAAAGGCAATCCCTGGCGTATTTAAAATGTGCGCCAGTAAAAAATTATTTTTTGAAAAATTTACTATAGAAAAGGCAATCCCTGGCGCAATTAAAATTTGCGACTTTAAAAAATTATTTTTTTGAATAATTTACTATAGAAAAGGCAATCCCTGGCGTAATTAAAATTTGCGACAGTAAAAAATTATTTTTTGAAAAATTTACTGTAGAAAAGGCAATCCCTGGTGTATTTAAAATTTGCGACAGTAAAAAATAATTTTTTGAAAAATTTACTGTAGAAAAGGCAATCCCTGGCGCTAATAAAATTTGCGACAGTAAAAAATTATTTTTTGAATAATTTACTATAGAATAGGCAATCTGGCGTAATTAAAATTTGCGATAGTAAAAAATTAATTTTTGAAAAATTTACTGTAGAAAAGGCAATCCCTGGCGCAATTAAAATTTGCGACAGTAAAAAATTATTTTTTGAGAAATTTACTATAGAAAAAGCAATCCCTGGCGTAATTAAAATTTGCGACACTAAAAAATTATTTTTTGAAAAATTTACTGTAGAAAAGGCAATCCCTGGCGTATTTAAAATTTGCGACAGTAAAAAATTATTTTTTGAATAATTTACTATAGAAAAGGCAATCCCTGGCGCAATTAAAATTTGCGACAGTAAAAAATTATTTTTTGCAAAATTTACTATAGAAAAGGCAATCCCTGGCGTAATTAAAATTTGCGACAGTAGAAAATTATTTTTTGAAAAATTTACTATAGAAAAGGCAATCCCTGGCGCAATTAATATTTGGGACAGTAGAAAATGATTTTTTGAATAATTTACTGTAGAAACGCAAGCCCTGGCGCAATTAAAATTTGCGACAGTAGAAAATTATTTTTTGAAAAATTTACTATAGAAAAGGCAATCCCTTGTGTAATTAAAATTTGCGACAGTAGAAAATTATTTTTTGAAAAATTTACTATAGAAAAGGCAATCCCTGGCGCAATTAAAATTTGCGATAGTAGAAAATTATTTTTTGAATAATTTACTGTAGAAAAGGCAATCCCTGGCGCAATTAAAATTTTCGACAGTAGAAAATTATTTTTTGCAAAATTTACTATAGAAAAGGCAATCCCTGACGCAATTAAAATATGCGAAAGTAGAAAATAATTTTTTGAATAATTTACTGTAGAGAAGGCAATCCCTGGCGCAATTAAAATTTGCGAGAGTAGAAATAATTTTTTGAAAAATTTACTGTAGAAAAGGCAATCCCTGGCGCAATTAAAATTTGCGACAGTAAAAAATTTTTTTTGAAAAATTTACTGTAGAAAAGGCAATCCCTGGCGCAATTAAAATATGCGACAGTAAAAAATTAGTTTTTGAAAAATTTACTGTAGAAAAGGAAATCCCTGGCGTAATTAAAATTTGCTTCATTAAAAAATTAGTTTTTGAAAAATTTACTATAGAAAAGGCAATCCCTGACGTATTTAAAATTTGCGACAGTAAAAAATTATTTTTTGAAAAATTTACTATAGAAAAGGCAATCCCTGGCGTATTTAAAATTTGCGACAGTAAAAAATTATTTTTTGAAAAATTTACTAAAGAAAAGGCAATCCCTGGCGCAATTAAAATTTGCGACAGTATAAAATTAAATTTTGAAAAATTTACTATAGAAAAGGCAATCCCTGGCGTAATTAAAATTTGCTACAGTATAAAATTATTTTTTTAAAAAATTTACTGTAGAAAAGGCAATCACTGTCGTATTTAAAATTTGCGATAGTAAAAAATTATTTTTTGCAAAATTTACGATAGAAAAGGCAATCCCTGGCGTATTTAAAATTTGCGACAGTAAAAAATTATTTTTTGAAAAATTTACTATAGAAAAGGCAATCCCTGGCGCAATTAAAATTTGCGACAGTATAAAATTATTTTTTGAAAAATTTACTATAGAAAAGGCAATCCCTGCCGTAATTAAAATTTGCGACAGTAAAAAAGTAATTTTTGAAAAATTTACTATAGAAAAGGCAATCCCTGGCGGATTTAATATTTGCGACAGTAAAAAATTAATTTGTGAAAAATTTACTATAGAAAAGGCAATCCCTGGCGCAATTAAAATTTGCGACAGTAGAAAATAATTTATGGAAAAATTTTCTGTAGAAAAGGCAATCCCTGGTGCAATTAAAATTTGCGACAGTAGAAAATAATTTTTTGAAAAATTTTATATAGAAAAGACAATCCCTGGCGTAATTAAAATATGCGACAGTAAAAAATTATTTTTTGAAAAATTTACTATAGAAAAGGCAATCCCTGGCGTATTTAAAATTTGCGACAGTGAAAAATTATTTTGTGAAAAATTTACTATAGAAAAGGCAATCCCTGGCGTACTTAAAATTTGCGACACTAAAAAATTAGTTTTTGAAAAATTTACTGTAGGAAAGGCAATCCCTGGTGCAATTAAAATTTGCGACAGTAAAAAATTTACTATAGAAAAGGCAATCCCTGGCGTATTTAAAATTTGCGACAGTAAAAAATTATTTTTTGAAAAATTTACTATAGAAGAGGCAATCGCTGGCGTAATTAAAATTTGCGACAGTAAGAAATTATTTTTTGAAAAATTTACTGTAGAATAGGCAATCCCTGGGGTAATTAAAATTTGCGACAGTAGAAAATTATTTTTTTGAAAAATTTACTGTAGAAAAGGCAATCCCTGGCGCAATTAAAATTTGCGACAGTAGAAAATTATTTTTTGAATAATTTACTATAGAAAAGGCAATCCCTGGCTGATTTAAAATTTGCGACAGTAAAAAATTATTTTTTGAATAATTTACTATAGAAAAGGCAATCCCTGGCGGATTGAAAAAATTGCGACAGTAAAAAATTAATTTTTGAAAAATTTACTATAGAAACGGCAATCCCTGGCGCAATTAAAATTTGCGACAGTAAAAAATTATTTTTTGAATAATATACTATAGAAAAGGCAATCCCTGGCGTAATTAAAATTTGCGACAATAAAAAAATATTTTTTGAAAAATTTACCATAGAAAAGGCAATCCCTGGCGCAATTAAAATTTGCGACAGTAGAAAATTATTTTTTGAAAAATTTACTATAGAAAAGGCAATCCCTGGCGTAATTAAAATTTGCGACAGTAAAAAATTATTTTTTGAAATATTTACTATAGAAAAGGCAATCCCTGGCGGATTTAAAATTTGCGAGAGTAAAAAATTATTTTTTGAATAATTTACTATAGAAAAGGCAATTCCTGGCGCAATTAAAATTTGCGACAGTAAAAAATTAATTTTTGAAAAATTTACTATAGAAAATGCAATCCCTGGCGCAATTAAAATTTGCGACAGTAAAAAATTATTTTTTGAAAAATTTACTGTAGAATAGGCAATCCCTGGCGTAATTAAAATTTGCGTTAGTAAAAAATTATTTTTTGAAAAATTTACTACAGAAAAGGCTATCCCTGGCGTATTTAAAATTTGCGACAGTAAAAAATTATTTTTTGAAAAATTTACTATAGAAAAGGCAATTCCTGGCGCAATTAAAATTTGCGACAGTAGAAAATTATTTTTTGAAAAATTTACTATAGAAAAGGCAATCCTTGGCGTAATTAAAATTTGCGACAGTAAAAAATTATTTTTTGAAAAATTTACTATACAAAAGGCAATCCGTGGCGTATTTAAAATTTGCGAGAGTAAAAAATTATTTTTTGAAATATTTACTGTAGAAAAGGCAATGCCTGGCGCAATTAAAATTTGCGACAGTAGAAAATTATTTTTTGAATAATTTACTGTAGAAACGCAATCCCTGGCGCAATTAAAATTTGCGACAGTAGAAAATTATTTTTTGAAAAATTTACTATAGAAAAGGCAATCCCTGGCGTAACTAAAATTTGCCACAGTAAAAAATTATTTTTTGCAAAATTTACTATAGAAAAGGCAATCCCTGGCGCAATTAAAATTTTTGACAGTAGAAAATTATTTTTTGAATAATTTACTGTAGAAAGGGCAATCCCTGGCGCAATTAAAATTTGCGACAGTAGAAAATTATTTTTTGAAAAATTTACTATAGAAAAGGCAATCCCTGGCGCAATTAAAATATGCGACAGTAAAAAATTATTTTTTGAATAATTTACTATAGAAAAGGAAATCTCTGGCGTAATTAAAATTTGCGACAGTAAAAATAATTTTTTGAAAAATTTACTATAGAAAAGGCAATCCCTGGCGGATTTAAAATTTGCGACATTAAAAAAATTTTTTTTGAATAATTTACTATAGAAAAGGCAATCCTTGGCGCAATTAAAATTTGCGACAGTAGAAAATTATTTTTTGAAAAATTTACTATAGAAAAGGCAATCCTTGGCGTATTTAAAATTTGCGACAGTAAAAAATTATTTTTTGAATAATTTACTATAGAAAAGGCAATCCCTGGCGTATTTAAAATTTGCGACAGTAAAAAATTATTTTTTGCAAAATTTACTATAGAAAAGGCAATCCCTGGCGTATTTAAAATTTGCGACAGTAAAAAATTATTTTTTGAAAAATTTACTATAGAAAAGGCAGTCCCTGGCGCAATTAAAATTTGCGACATTAAAAAATTATTTTTTGAATAATTTACTATAGAAAAGGCAATCCCTGGTGTAATTAAAATTTGCGACAGTAAAAAATTATTTTTTGAAAAATTTACTGTCGAAAAGGCAATCCCTGGCGTATTTAAAATTTGCGGCAGAAAAAAATTATTTTTTGAAAAATTTATTGTAGAAAAGGCAATATCTGGCGCAAATAAAATTTGCGACAGTAAAAAATTCTTTTTTGAATAATTTACTATAGAAAAGGCAATCCCTGGCGTAATTAAAATATGCGACAGTAAAAAATTATTTTTTGAATAATTTACTATAGAAAAGGAAATCTCTGACGTAATTAAAATTTGCGACAGTAAAAATTATTATTTGAAAAATTTACTATAGAAAAGGCAATCCCTGGCGGATTTAAAATTTGCGACATTAACAAATTATTTTTTGAATAATTTACTATAGAAAAGGCAATCCTTGGCGCAATTAAAATTTGCGACAGTAGAAATTATTTTTTGAAAAATTTACTATAGAAAAGGCAATCCTTGGCGTATTTAAAATTTGCGACAGTAAAAAATTATTTTTTGAATAATTTACTATAGAAAAGGCAATCCCTGGCGTATTTAAAATTTGCGACAGTAAAAAATTATTTTTTGCAAAGTTTACTATAGAAAAGGCAATCCCTGGCGTAATTAAAATTTGCGACAGTAAAAAATTAATTTTTGAAAAATTTACCATAGAAAAGGCAATCCCTGGCGCAATTAAAATTTGCGACAGTAAAAATTAATTTTTGAAAAATTTACTATAGAAAAGGCAATCCCTGGCGCAATTAAAATTTGCGACAGTAGAAAATAAATTTTTGAAAAATTTACTATAGAAAAGGCAATCCCTGGCGCAATTAAAATTTGCGACAGTAAAAAAATATTTTTTGTAAAATTTACTGTAGAAAAGGCAATCCCTGGCGCAATTAAAATTTGCGACAGTAAAAAATTAATTTTTGAAAAATTTTCTATAGAAAATGCAATCCCTGGCGCAATTAAAATTTGCGACAGTATAAAATTATTTTTTGAAAAATTTACTATAGAAAAGGCAATCCCTGGCGTAATTAAAATTTGCGACAGTAGAAAATTATTGTTTGCAAAATTTACTATAGAAAAGGCAATCCCTGGCGTAATTAAAATTTGCGACAGTAAAAAATTATTTTTTGAAAAATGTACTATAGAAAAGGCAATCCCTGGCGTATTATTTTTTGAAAAATTTACTGTAGAAAAGGCAATCCCTGGCGTATTTAAAATTTGCGACAGTAAAAAATTATTTTTTGAATAATTTACTATAGAAAAGGCAATCCCTGGCGCAATTAAAATTTGCGACAGTAAAAAATTATTTTTTGCAAAACTTACTACAGAAAAGGCAATCCCTGGCGTAATTAAAATTTGCGACAGTAGAAAATTATTTTTTGAAAAATTTACTATAGAAAAGGCAATCCCTGGCGAAATTAAAATTTGGGACAGTAGAAAATTATTTTTTGAATAATTTACTGTAGAAACGCAATCCCTGGCGCAATTAAAATTTGCGACAGTAGAAAATTATTTTTTGAAAAATTTACTATAGAAAAGGCAATCCCTGGCGTAATTAAAATTTGCGACAGTAGAAAATTATTTTTTGAATAATTTACTGTAGAAAAGCCAATCCCTGGCGCAATTAAAATTTGCGAGAGTAGAAAATTATTTTTTGAAAAATTTACTGTAGAAAAGGCAATCCCTGGCGCAATTAAAATTTGCGACAGTAAAAAATTATTTTTTGAAAAATTTACTGTAGAAAAGGCAATCCCTGGCGCAATTAAAATATGCGACAGTAAAAAATTAGTTTTTGAAAAATTTACTGTAGAAAAGGCAATCCCTGGAGTAATTAAAATTTGCGACAGTAAAAAATTAGTTTTTGAAAAATTTACTATAGAAAAGGCAATCCCTGGCGTATTCAAAATTTGCGACAATAAAAAATTATTTTTTGAAAAATATACTATAGAAAAGGCAATCCTTGGCGTATTTAAAATTTGCGACAGTAAAAAATTATTTTTTGAAAAATTTACTATAGGAAAGGCAATCCCTGGCGCAATTAAAATTTACGACAGTAAAAAATTAAATTTTGAATAATTTACTATAGAAAAGGCAATCCCTGGCGTATTTAAAATTTGCGACAGTAAAAAATTATTTTTTGAAAAATTTACTGTAGAAAAGGCAATCTCTGGCGCAATTAAAATTTGCGACATTAAAAAATTATTTTTTGAATAATTTACTATAGAAAAGGCAATCCCTGGCGTAATTTAAATTTGCGACAGTAAAAAATTATTTTTTGAAAAATTTACTGTAGAAAAGGCAATCCCTGCCGTATTTAAAATTTGCGACAGTAAAAAATAATTTTTTGAAAAATTTACTGTAGAAAAGGCAATCCCTGGCGCAAATAAAATTTGCGACAGTAAAAAATTATTTTCTGAATATTTTACTATAGAATAGGCAATCTGGCGTAATTAAAATTTGCGACAGTAAAAAATTAATTTTTGAAAAATTTACTGTAGAAAAGGCAATCCCTGGCGCAATTAAAATTTGCGACAGTAAAAAATTATTTTTTGAGAAATTTACTATAGAAAAGGCAATCCCTGGCGTAATTAAAATTTGCGACAGTAAAAAATTATTTTTTGAAAAATTTACTGTAGAAAAGGCAATCCCTGGCGTATTTAAAATTTGCGACAGTAAAAAATTATTTTTTGAATAATTTACTATAGAAAAGGCAATCCATGGCGCAATTAAAATTTGCGACAGTAAAAAATTATTTTTTGCAAAATTTACTATAGAAAAGGCAATCCCTGGCGTAATTAAAATTTGCGACAGAAGAAAATTATTTTTTGAAAAATTTACTATAGAAAAGGCAATCCCTGGCGCATTTAAAATTTGGGACAGTAGAAAATTATTTTTTGAATAATTTACTGTAGAAACGCAATCCCTGGCGCAATTAAAATTTGCGACAGTAGAAAATTATTTTTTGAAAAATTTACTATAGAAAAGGCAATCCCTGGCGTAATTAAAATTTGCCACAGTAAAAAATTATTTTTTGCAAAATTTACTATAGAAAAGGCAATCCCTGGCGCAATTAAAATTTTCGACAGTAGAAAATTATTTTTTGATTAATTTACTGTAGAAAGGGCAATCCCTGGCGCAATTAAAATTTGCGACAGTAGAAAATTATTTTTTGAAAAATTTACTATAGAACAGGCAATCCCTGGCGCAATTAAAATATGCGACAGTAAAAAATTATTTTTTGAATAATTTACTATAGAAAAGGAAATCTCTGGCGTAATTAAAATTTGCGACAGTAAAAATAATTTTTTGAAAAATTTACTATAGAAAAGGCAATCCCTGGCGGATTTAAAATTTGCGACATTAAAAAATTATTTTTTGAATAATTTACTATCGAAAAGGCAATCCTTGGCGCAATTAAAATTTGCGACAGTAGAAAATTATTTTTTGAAAAATTTACTATAGAAAAGGCAATCCTTGGCGTATTTAAAATTTGCGACAGTAAAAAATTATTTTTTGAATAATTTACTATAGAAAAGGCAATCCCTGGCGTATTTAAAATTTGCGACAGTAAAAATTATTTTTTGCAAAATTTACTATAGAAAAGGCAATCCCTGGCGTATTTAAAATTTGCGGCAGTAAAAAATTATTTTTTGAAAAATTTACTATAAAAAAGGCAATCCCTGGCGCAATTAAAATTTGCGACATTAAAAAATTATTTTTTGAATAATTTACTATAGAAAAGGCAATCCCTGGTGTAATTAAAATTTGCGACAGTAAAAAATTATTTTTTGAAAAATTTACTGTAGAAAAGGCAATCCCTGGCGTATTTAAAATTTGCGACAGTAAAAAATTATTTTTTGAAAAATTTATTGTAGAAAAGGCAATATCTGGCGCAAATAAAATTTGCGACAGTAAAAAATTCGTTTTTGAATAATTTACTATAGAAAAGGCAATCCCTGGCGTAATTAAAATTTGCGACAGTAGAAAATTATTGTTTGCAAAATTTACTATAGAAAAGGCAATCCCTGGCGTAATTAAAATTTGCGACAGTAAAAAATTATTTTTTGAAAAATGTACTATAGAAAAGGCAATCCCTGGCGTATTATTTTTTGAAAAATTTACTGTAGAAAAGGCAATCCCTGGCGTATTTAAAATTTGCGACAGTAAAAAATTATTTTTTGAATAATTTACTATAGAAAAGGCAATCCCTGGCGCAATTAAAATTTGCGACAGTAAAAAATTATTTTTTGCAAAATTTACTATAGAAAAGGCAATCCCTGGCGTAATTAAAATTTGCGACAGTAGAAAATTATTTTTTGAAAAATTTACTATAGAAAAGGCAATCCCTGGCGAAATTAAAATTTGGGACAGTAGAAAATTATTTTTTGAATAATTTACTGTAGAAACGCAATCCCTGGCGCAATTAAAATTTGCGACAGTAGAAAATTAATTTTTTGAAAAATTTACTATAGAAAAGGCAATCCCTGGCGTAATTAAAATTTGCGACAGTAGAAAATTATTTTTTGAATAATTTACTGTAGAAAAGCCAATCCCTGGCGCAATTAAAATTTGCGAGAGTAGAAAATTATTTTTTGAAAAATTTACTGTAGAAAAGGCAATCCCTGGCGCAATTAAAATTTGCGACAGTAAAAAATTATTTTTTGAAAAATTTACTGTAGAAAAGGCAATCCCTGGCGCAATTAAAATATGCGACAGTAAAAAATTAATTTTTGAAAAATTTACTGTAGAAAAGGCAATCCCTGGAGTAATTAAAATTTGCGACAGTAAAAAATTAGTTTTTGAAAAATTTACTAAAGAAAAGGCAATCCCTGGCGTATTCAAAATTTGCGACAGTAAAAAATTATTTTTTGAAAAATTTACTATAGAAAAGGCAATCCCTGGCGTATTTAAAATTTGCGACAGTAAAAAATTATTTTTTGAAAAATTTACTATAGAAAAGGCAATCCCTGGCGCAATTAAAATTTGCGACAGTAAAAAATTAAATTTTGAATAATTTACTATAGAAAAGGCAATCCCTGGCGTATTTAAAATGTGCGACAGTAAAAAATTATTTTTTGAAAAATTTACTATAGAAAAGGCAATCCCTGGCGCAATTAAAATTTGCGACTTTAAAAAATTATTTTTTTGAATAATTTACTATAGAAAAGGCAATCCCTGGCGTAATTAAAATTTGCGACAGTAAAAAATTATTTTTTGAAAAATTTACTGTAGAAAAGGCAATCCCTGGTGTATTTAAAATTTGCGACAGTAAAAAATAATTTTTTGAAAAATTTACTGTAGAAAAGGCAATCCCTGGCGCTAATAAAATTTGCGACAGTAAAAAATTATTTTTTGAATAATTTACTATAGAATAGGCAATCTGGCGTAATTAAAATTTGCGATAGTAAAAAATTAATTTTTGAAAAATTTACTGTAGAAAAGGCAATCCCTGGCGCAATTAAAATTTGCGACAGTAAAAAATTATTTTTTGAGAAATTTACTATAGAAAAAGCAATCCATGGCGTAATTAAAATTTGCGACACTAAAAAATTATTTTTTGAAAAATTTACTGTAGAAAAGGCAATCCCTGGCGTATTTAAAATTTGCGACAGTAAAAAATTATTTTTTGAATAATTTACTATAGAAAAGGCAATCCCTGGCGCAATTAAAATTTGCGACAGTAAAAAATTATTTTTTGCAAAATTTACTATAGAAAAGGCAATCCCTGGCGTAATTAAAATTTGCGACAGTAGAAAATTATTTTTTGAAAAATTTACTATAGAAAAGGCAATCCCTGGCGCAATTAATATTTGGGACAGTAGAAAATGATTTTTTGAATAATTTACTGTAGAAACGCAATCCCTGGCGCAATTAAAATTTGCGACAGTAGAACATTATTTTTTGAAAAATTTACTATAGAAAAGGCAATCCCTTGTGTAATTAAAATTTGCGACAGTAGAAAATTATTTTTTGAAAAATTTACTATAGAAAAGGCAATCCCTGGCGCAATTAAAATTTGCGATAGTAGAAAATTATTTTTTGAATAATTTACTGTAGAAAAGGCAATCCCTGGCGCAATTAAAATTTTCGACAGTAGAAAATTATTTTTTGCAAAATTTACTATAGAAAAGGCAATCCCTGACGCAATTAAAATATGCGACAGTAGAAAATAATTTTTTGAATAATTTACTGTAGAAAAGGCAATCCCTGGCGCAATTAAAATTTGCGAGAGTAGAAATAATTTTTTGAAAAATTTACTGTAGAAAAGGCAATCCCTGGCGCAATTAAAATTTGCGACAGTAAAAAAATTTTTTTTGAAAAATTTACTGTAGAAAAGGCAATCCCTGGCGCAATTAAAATATGCGACAGTAAAAAATTAGTTTTTGAAAAATTTACTGTAGAAAAGGAAATCCCTGACGTAATTAAAATTTGCTTCATTAAAAAATTAGTTTTTGAAAAATTTACTATAGAAAAGGCAATCCCTGACGTATTTAAAATTTGCGACAGAAAAAAATTATTTTTTGAAAAATTTACTATAGAAAAGGCAATCCCTGGCGTATTTAAAATTTGCGACAGTAAAAAATTATTTTTTGAAAAATTTACTATAGAAAAGGCAATCCCTGGCGCAATTAAAATTTGCGACAGTATAAAATTAAATTTTAAAAATTTACTATAGAAAAGGCAATCCCTGGCGTAATTAAAATTTGCGACAGTATAAAATTATTTTTTAAAAAATTTACTGTAGAAAAGGCAATCACTGTCGTATTTAAAATTTGCGATAGTAAAAAATTATTTTTTGCAAAATTTACGATAGAAAAGGCAATCCCTGGCGTATTTAAAATTTGCGACAGTAAAAAATTATTTTTTGAAAAATTTACTATAGAAAAGGCAATCCCTGGCGCAATTAAAATTTGCGACAGTATAAAATTAAATTTTGAAAAATTTACTATAGAAAAGGCAATCCCTGGCGTAATTAAAATTTGCGACAGTAAAAAATTATTTTTTGCAAAATTTACTATAGAAAAGGCAATCCTTGGCGTATTTAAAATTTGCGACAGTAAAAAATTAATTTTTGAAAACTTTACTATAGAAAAGGCAATCCTTGGCGCAATTAAAATTTGCGACAGTAAAAAATTAATTTTTGAAAAATTTACTTTAGAAAACGCAATCCCTGGCGTATTTAAAATTTGCGACAGTAGAAAATTATTTTTTGAAAAATTTACTATAGAAAAGGCAATCCCTGGCGTATTTAAAATTTGCGACAGTAAAAAATTATTTTTTGAATAATTTACTATAGAAAAGGCAATCCCAGGCGTATTTAAAATTTGCGACAGTAAAAAATTATTTTTTGAAAAATTTACTATAGAAAAGGCAATCCCTGGCGTATTTAAAATTTGCGACAGTAGAAAATTATTTTTTGAAAAATTTACTATAGAAAAGGCAATCCCTGGCGTAGTTAAAATTTGCGACAGTAAAAAATTATTTTTTGAATAATTTACTATAGAAAAGGCAATCCCTGGCGTATTTAAAATTTGCGACAGTAAAAAATTATTTTTTGAAAAATTTACTATAGAAAAGGCAATCCCTGGCGCAATTAAAATTTGCGACATTAAAAAATTATTTTTTGAATAATTTACTATAGAAAAGGCAATCCCTGGCGTAATTAAAATTTGCGACAGTAAAAAATTATTTTTTGAAAAATTTACTGTAGAGAAGGCAATCCCTGGCGTATTTAAATTTTGCGACAGTAAAAAATTATTTTTTGAAAAATTTACAGTAGAAAAGGCAATCTCTGGCGCAAATAAAATTTGCGACAGTAAAAAATTATTTTTTGAATAATTTACTATATAATAGGCAATACCTGGCGTAATTAAAATTTGCGACAGTAAAAAATTAATTTTTGAAAAATTTACTGTAGAAAAGGCAATCCCTGGCGCAATTAAAATTTGCGACAGTAAAAATTTATTTTTTGAGAAATTTACTATAGAAAAGGCAATCCCTGGCTTAATTAAAATTTGCGACAGTAAAAATTTATTTTTTGAAAAATTTACTGTAGAAAAGGCAATCCCTGGCGTATTTAAAATTTGCGACAGTAAAAAATTATTTTTTGAAAAATTTACTGTAGAAAAGGCAATCCCTGGCGCAATTAAAATTTGCCACAGTAAAAAATTATTTTTTGCAAAATTTACTATAGAAAAGGCAATCCCTGGCGCAATTAAAATTTTCGACAGTAGAAAATTATTTTTTGAATAATTTACTGTAGAAAAGGCAATCCCTGGCGCAATTAAAATTTGCGACAGTAGAAAAATATTTTTTGAAAAATTTACTATAGGAAAGGCAATCCTTGGCGCAATTAAAATATGCGACAGTAAAAAATTATTTTTTGAAAAATTTACTATAGAAAAGGCAATCCCTGGCGGATTTAAAATTTACGACATTAAAAAATTATTTTTTGAATAATTTACTATAGAAAAGGCAATCCTTGGCGCAATTAAAATTTGCGACAGTAGAAAATTATTTTTTGAAAAATTTACTATAGAAAAGGCAATCCTTGCCGTATTTAAAATTTGCGACAGTAAAAAATTATTTTTTGAATAATTTACTATAGAAAAGGCAATCCCTGGCGTATTTAAAATTTGCGACAGTAAAAAATTATTTTTTGCAAAATTTACTATAGAAAAGGCAATCCCTGGAGTAATTAAAATTTGCGACAGTAAAAAATTAATTTTTGAAAAATTTACCATAGAAAAGGCAATCCCTGGCGCAATTAAAATTTGCGACCGCAAAAAATTAATTTTTGAAAAATTTACTATAGAAAAGGCAATCCCTGGCGCAATTAAAATTTGCGACAGTAAAATATTAATTTTTGAAAAATTTACTGTAGAAAAGGCAATCACTGTCGTATTTAAAATTTGCGATAGTAAAAAATTATTTTTTGCAAAATTTACGATAGAAAAGGCAATCCCTGGCGTATTGAAAATTTGCGACAGTAAAAAATTATTTTTTGAAAAATTTACTATAGAAAAGGCAATCCCTGGCGCAATTAAAATTTGCGACAGTATAAAATTAAATTTTGAAAAATTTACTATAGAAAATGCAATCCCTGGCGTATTTAAAATTTGCGACAGTAAAAAATTATTTTTTGAAAAATTTACTATAGAAAAGGCAATCCCTGGCGCAATTGAAATTTGCGACAGTATAAAATTAAATTTTGAAAAATTTACTATAGAAAAGGCAATCCCTGGCGTAATTAAAATTTGCGACAGTAAAAAATTATTTTTTGCAAAATTTACAATAGAAAAGGCAATCCTTGGCGTATTTAAAATTTGCGACAGTAAAAAATTAATTTTTGAAAACTTTACTATAGAAAAGGCAATCCTTGGCGCAATTAAAATTTGCGACAGTAAAAAATTAATTTTTGAAAAATTTACTTTAGAAAACGCAATCCCTGGCGTATTTAAAATTTGCGACAGTAGAAAATTATTTTTTGAAAAATTTACTATAGAAAAGGCAATCCCTGGCGTGTTTAAAATTTGCGACAGTAAAAAATTATTTTTCGAATAATTTACTATAGAAAAGGCAATCCCTGGCGTATTTAAAATTTGCGACAGTAAAAAATTATTTTTTGAAAAATTTACTATAGAAAAGGCAATCCCTGGCGTATTTAAAATGTGCGACAGTAGAAAATTATTTTTTGAAAAATTAACTATAGAAAAGGCAATCCCTGGCGTAGTTAAAATTTGCGACAGTAAAAAATTATTTTTTGAATAATTTACTATAGAAAAGGCAATCCCTGGCGTATTTAAAATTTGCGACAGTAAAAAATTATTTTTTGAAAAATTTACTATAGAAAAGGCAATCCCTGGCGCAATTAAAATTTGCGACATTAAAAAATTATTTTTTGAATATTTTACTATAGAAAAGGCAATCCCTGGCGTAATTAAAATTTGCGACAGTAAAAAATTATTTTTTGAAAAATTTACTGTAGAGAAGGCAATCCCTGGCGTATTTAAAATTTGCGACAGTAAAAAATTATTTTTTGAAAAATTTACTGTAGAAAAGGCAATCTCTGGCGCAAATAAAATTTGCGACAGTAAAAAATTATTTTTTGAATAATTTACTATATAATAGGCAATACCTGGCGTAATTAAAATTTGCGACAGTAAAAAATTAATTTTTGAAAAATTTACTGTAGAAAAGGCAATCCCTGGCGCAATTAAAATTTGCGACAGTAAAAATTTATTTTTTGAGAAATTTACTATAGAAAAGGCAATCCCTGGCGTAATTAAAATTTGCGACAGTAAAAATTTATTTTTTGAAAAATTTACTGTAGAAAAGGCAATCCCTGGCGTATTTAAAATTTGCGACAGTAAAAAATTATTTTTTGAAAAATTTACTGTAGAAAAGGCAATCCCTGGCGCAATTAAAATTTGCCACAGTAAAAAATTATTTTTTGCAAAATTTACTGTAGAAAAGGCAATCCCTGGCGCAATTAAAATTTTCGACAGTAGAAAATTATTTTTTGAATAATTTACTGTAGAAAAGGCAATCCCTGGCGCAATTAAAATTTGCGACAGTAGAAAATTATTTTTTGAAAAATTTACTATAAAAGGCAATCCTTGGCGCAATTAAAATATGCGACAGTAAAAAATTATTTTTTGAATAATTTACTATAGAAAAGGAAATCTCTGGCGTAATTAAAATTTGCGACAGTAAAAAATTATTTTTTGAAAAATTTACTATAGAAAAGGCAATCCCTGGCGGATTTAAAATTTACGACAATAAAAAATTATTTTTTGAATAATTTACTATAGAAAAGGCAATCCTTGGCGCAATTAAAATTTGCGACAGTAGAAAATTATTTTTTGAAAAATTTACTATAGAAAAGGCAATCCTTGGCGTATTTAAAATTTGCGACAGTAAAAAATTATTTTTTGAATAATTTACTATAGAAAAGGCAATCCCTGGCGTATTTAAAATTTGCGACAGTAAAAAATTATTTTTTGCAAAATTTACTATAGAAAAGGCAATCCCTGGAGTAATTAAACTTTGCGACAGTAAAAAATTAATTTTTGAAAAATTTACCATAGAAAAGGCAATCCCTGGCGTATTTAAAATTTGCGACAGTAAAAAATTATTTTTTGAAAAATTTACTATAGAAAAGGCAATCCCTGGCGCAATTAAAATTTGCGACAGTAAAAAATTAAATTTTGAATAATTTACTATAGAAAAGGCAATCCCTGGCGTATTTAAAATGTGCGACAGTAAAAAATTATTTTTTGAAAAATTTACTATAGAAAAGGCAATCCCTGGCGCAATTAAAATTTGCGACTTTAAAAAATTATTTTTTTGAATAATTTACTATAGAAAAGGCAATCCCTGGCGTAATTAAAATTTGCGACAGTAAAAAATTATTTTTTGAAAAATTTACTGTAGAAAAGGCAATCCCTGGCGCAATTAAAATTTGCGACAGTAAAAAATTATTTTTTGAGAAATAGAAAAAGCAATCCCTGGCGTAATTAAAATTTGCGACACTAAAAAATTATTTTTTGAAAAATTTACTGTAGAAAAGGCAATCCCTGGCGTATTTAAAATTTGCGACAGTAAAAAATTATTTTTTGAATAATTTACTATAGAAAAGGCAATCCCTGGCGCAATTAAAATTTGCGACAGTAAAAAATTATTTTTTGCAAAATTTACTATAGAAAAGGCAATCCCTGGCGTAATTAAAATTTGCGACAGTAGAAAATTATTTTTTGAAAAATTTACTATAGAAAAGGCAATCCCTGGCGCAATTAAAATTTGGGACAGTAGAAAATGATTTTTTGAATAATTTACTGTAGAAAAGGCAATCCCTGGCGTAATTAAAATTTGCGACAGTAAAAAATTATTTTTTGAAAAATTTACTGTAGAGAAGGCAATCCCTGGCGTATTTAAAATTTGCGACAGTAAAAAATTATTTTTTGAAAAATTTACTGTAGAAAAGGCAATCTCTGGCGCAAATAAAATTTGCGACAGTAAAAAATTATTTTTTTAATAATTTACTATATAATAGGCAATACCTGGCGTAATTAAAATTTGCGACACTAAAAAATTATTTTTTGAATAATTTACTATAGAAAAGGCAATCCCTGGCGTATTTAAAATTTGCGACAGTAAAAAATTATTTTTGAAAAATTTACTATAGAAAAGGCAATCCCTGGCGCAATTAAAATTTGCGACATTAAAAAATTATTTTTTGAATAATTTACTATAGAAAAGGCAATCCCTGGCGTAATTAAAATTTGCGACAGTAAAAAATTATTTTTTGAAAAATTTACTGTAGAGAAGGCAATCCCTGGCGTATTTAAAATTTGCGACAGTAAAAATTATTTTTTGAAAAATTTACTGTAGAAAAGGCAATCTCTGGCGCAAATAAAATTTGCGACAGTAAAAAATTATTTTTTGAATAATTTACTATATAATAGGCAATACCTGGCGTAATTAAAATTTGCGACAGTAAAAAATTAATTTTTGAAAAATTTACTGTAGAAAAGGCAATCCCTGGCGCAATTAAAATTTGCGACAGTAAAAATTTATTTTTTGAGAAATTTACTATAGAAAAGGCAATCCCTGGCGTAATTAAAATTTGCGACAGTAAAAATTTATTTTTTGAAAAATTTACTGTAGAAAAGGCAATCCCTGGCGTATTTAAAATTTGCGACAGTAAAAAATTATTTTTTGAAAAATTTACTGTAGAAAAGGCAATCCCTGGCGCAATTAAAATTTGCCACAGTAAAAAATTATTTTTTGCAAAATTTACTATAGAAAAGGCAATCCCTGGCGCAATTAAAATTTTCGACAGTTGAAAATTATTTTTTGAATAATTTACTGTAGAAAAGGCAATCCCTGGCGCAATTAAAATTTGCGACAGTAGAAAATTATTTTTTGAAAAATTTACTATAGAAAAGGCAATCCTTGGCGCAATTAAAATATGCGACAGTAAAAAATTATTTTTTGAATAATTTACTATAGAAAAGGAAATCTCTGGCGTAATTAAAATTTGCGACTGTAAAAAATTATTTTTTGAAAAATTTACTATAGAAAAGGCAATCCCTGGCGGATTTAAAATTTACGAATTAAAAAATTATTTTTTGAATAATTTACTATAGAAAAGGCAATCCTTGGCGCAATTAAAATTTGCGACAGTAGAAAATTATTTTTTGAAAAATTTACTATAGAAAAGGCAATCCTTGGCGTATTTAAAATTTGCGACAGTAAAAAATTATTTTTTGAATAATTTACTATAGAAAAGGCAATCCCTGGCGTATATAAAATTTGCGACAGTAAAAAATTATTTTTTGAAAAATTTACTATAGAAAAGGCAATCCCTGGAGTAATTAAAATTTGCGACAGTAAAAAATTAATTTTTGAAAAATTTACCATAGAAAAGGCAATCCCTGGCGCAATTAAAATTTGCGACCGCCAAAAATTAATTTTTGAAAAATTTACTATAGAAAAGGCAATCCCTGGCGCAATTAAAATTTGCGACAGTAAAAAATTAATTTTTGAAAAATTTGCTATAGAGAAGGCAATCCCTGGCGGATTTAAAATTACGACATTAAAAAATTATTTTTTGAATAATTTACTATAGAAAAGGCAATCCTTGGCGCAATTAAAATTTGCGACAGTAGAAAATTATTTTTTGAAAAATTTACTATAGAAAAGGCAATCCTTGGCGCAATTAAAATATGCGACAGTACAAAATTAATTTTTGAAAAATTTACTGTAGAAAAGGCAATCCCTGGAGTAATTAAAATTTGCGACAGTAAAAAATTAGTTTTTGAAAATTTACTACAGAAAAGGCAATCCCTGGCGTATTCAAAATTTTCGACAGTAAAAAATTATTTTTTGAAAAATTTACTATAGAAAAGGCAATCCCTGGCGTATTTAAAATGTGCGACAGTAAAAAATTATTTTTTGAAAAATTTACTATAGAAAAGGCAATCCCTGGCGCAATTAAAATTTGCGACTTTAAAAAATTATTTTTTTGAATAATTTACTATAGAAAAGGCAATCCCTGGCGTAATTAAAATTTGCGACAGTAAAAAATTATTTTTTGAAAAATTTACTGTAGAAAAGGGAATCCCTGGTGTATTTAAAATTTGCGACAGTAAAAAATAATTTTTTGAAAAATTTACTGTAGAAAAGGCAATCCCTGGCGCTAATAAAATTTGCGACAGTAAAAAATTATTTTTTGAATAATTTACTATAGAATAGGCAATCTGGCGTAATTAAAATTTGCGACAGTAAAAAATTAATTTTTGAAAAATTTACTGTAGAAAAGGCAATCCCTGGCGCAATTAAAATTTGCGACAGTAAAAAATTATTTTTTGAGAAATTTACTATAGAAAAAGCAATCCCTGGCGTAATTAAAATTTGCGACACTAAAAAATTATTTTTTGAAAAATTTACTGTAGAAAAGGCAATCCCTGGCGTATTTAAAATTTTCGACAGTAAAAAATTATTTTTTGAATAATTTACTATAGAAAAGGCAATCCCTGGCGCAATTAAAATTTGCGAGAGTAAAAAATTATTTTTTGCTAAATTTACTATAGAAAAGGCAATCCCTGGCGTAATTAAAATTTGCGACAGTAGAAAATTATTTTTTGAAAAATTTACTATAGAAAAGGCAATCCCTGGCGCAATTAAAATTTGGGACATAGAAAATGATTTTTTGAATAATTTACTGTAGAAACGCAATCCCTGGCGCAATTAAAATTTGCGACAGTAGAAAATTATTTTTTGAAAAATTTACTATAGAAAAGGCAATCCCTTGTGTAATTAAAATTTGCGACAGTAGAAAATTATTTTTTGAATAATTTACTGTAGAAAAGGCAATCCCTGGCGCAATTAAAATTTGCGAGAGTAGAAAATAATTTTTTGAAAAATTTACTGTAGAAAAGGCAATCCCTGGCGCAATTAAAATTTGCGACAGTATAAAATTTTTTTTTTGAAAAATTTACTGTAGAAAAGGCAATCCCTGGCGCAATTAAAATATGCGACAGTAAAAAATTAGTTTTTGAAAAATTTACTGTAGAAAAGGCAATCCTTGGCGCAATTAAAATATGCGACAGTAAAAAATTATTTTTTGCAAAATTTACTATAGAAAAGGCAATCCCTGGCGCAATTAAAATTTTCGACAGTTGAAAATTATTTTTTGAATAATTTACTGTAGAAAAGGCAATCCCTGGCGCAATTAAAATTTGCGACAGTAGAAAATTATTTTTTGAAAAATTTACTATAGAAAAGGCAATCCTTGGCGCAATTAAAATATGCGACAGTAAAAAATTATTTTTTGAATAATTTACTATAGAAAAGGAAATCTCTGGCGTAATTAAAATTTGCGACTGTAAAAAATTATTTTTGAAAAATTTACTATAGAAAAGGCAATCCCTGGCGGATTTAAAATTTACGAATTAAAAAATTATTTTTTGAATAATTTACTATAGAAAAGGCAATCCTTGGCGCAATTAAAATTTGCGACAGTAGAAAATTATTTTTTGAAAAATTTACTATAGAAAAGGCAATCCTTGGCGTATTTAAAATTTGCGACAGTAAAAAATTATTTTTTGAATAATTTACTATAGAAAAGGCAATCCCTGGCGTATATAAAATTTGCGACAGTAAAAAATTATTTTTTGAAAAATTTACTATAGAAAAGGCAATCCTGGAGTAATTAAAATTTGCGACAGTAAAAAATTAATTTTTGAAAAATTTACCATAGAAAAGGCAATCCCTGGCGCAATTAAAATTTGCGACCGCCAAAAATTAATTTTTGAAAAATTTACTATAGAAAAGGCAATCCCTGGCGCAATTAAAATTTGCGACAGTAAAAAATTAATTTTTGAAAAATTTACTATAGAGAAGGCAATCCCTGGCGGATTTAAAATTTACGACATTAAAAAATTATTTTTTGAATAATTTACTATAGAAAAAGGCAATCCTTGGCGCAATTAAAATTTGCGACAGTAGAAAATTATTTTTTGAAAAATTTACTATAGAAAAGGCAATCCTTGGCGCAATTAAAATATGCGACAGTAAAAAATTAATTTTTGAAAAATTTACTGTAGAAAAGGCAATCCCTGGAGTAATTAAAATTTGCGACAGTAAAAAATTAGTTTTTGAAAAATTTACTACAGAAAAGGCAATCCCTGGCGTATTCAAAATTTTCGACAGTAAAAAATTATTTTTTGAAAAATTTACTATAGAAAAGGCAATCCCTGGCGTATTTAAAATGTGCGACAGTAAAAAATTATTTTTTGAAAATTTACTATAGAAAAGGCAATCCCTGGCGCAATTAAAATTTGCGACTTTAAAAAATTATTTTTTTGAATAATTTACTATAGAAAAGGCAATCCCTGGCGTAATTAAAATTTGCGACAGTAAAAAATTATTTTTTGAAAAATTTACTGTAGAAAAGGGAATCCCTGGTGTATTTAAAATTTGCGACAGTAAAAAATAATTTTTTGAAAAATTTACTGTAGAAAAGGCAATCCCTGGCGCTAATAAAATTTGCGACAGTAAAAAATTATTTTTTGAATAATTTACTATAGAATAGGCAATCTGGCGTAATTAAAATTTGCGACAGTAAAAAATTAATTTTGAAAAATTTACTGTAGAAAAGGCAATCCCTGGCGCAATTAAAATTTGCGACAGTAAAAAATTATTTTTTTGAGAAATTTACTATAGAAAAAGCAATCCCTGGCGTAATTAAAATTTGCGACACTAAAAAATTATTTTTTGAAAAATTTACTGTAGAAAAGGCAATCCCTGGCGTATTTAAAATTTTCGACAGTAAAAAATTATTTTTTTGAATAATTTACTATAGAAAAGGCAATCCCTGGCGCAATTAAAATTTGCGAGAGTAAAAAATTATTTTTTGCAAAATTTACTATAGAAAAGGCAATCCTGGCGTAATTAAAATTTGCGACAGTAGAAAATTATTTTTTGAAAAATTTACTATAGAAAAGGCAATCCCTGGCGCAATTAAAATTTGGGACAGTAGAAAATGATTTTTTGAATAATTTACTGTAGAAACGCAATCCCTGGCGCAATTAAAATTTGCGACAGTAGAAAATTATTTTTTGAAAAATTTACTATAGAAAAGGCAATCCCTTGTGTAATTAAAATTTGCGACAGTAGAAAATTATTTTTTGAAAAATTTACTATAGAAAAGGCAATCCCTGGCGCAATTAAAATTTGCGATAGTAGAAAATTATTTTTTGAATAATTTACTGTAGAAAAGGCAATCCCTGGCGCAATTAAAATTTTCGACAGTAGAAAATTATTTTTTGCAAAATTTACTATAGAAAAGGCAATCCCTGACGCAATTAAAATATGCGACAGTAGAAAATAATTTTTTGAATAATTTACTGTAGAAAAGGCAATCCCTGGCGCAATTAAAATTTGCGAGAGTAGAAAATAATTTTTTGAAAAATTTACTGTAGAAAAGGCAATCCCTGGCGCAATTAAAATTTGCGACAGTATAAAATTTTTTTTTGAAAAATTTACTGTAGAAAAGGCAATCCCTGGCGCAATTAAAATATGCGACAGTAAAAAATTAGTTTTTGAAAAATTTACTGTAGAAAAGGCAATCCCTGGCGCAATTAAAATTTGCGACAGTATAAAATTAAAATTTGAAAAATTTACTATAGAAAAGGCAATCCCTGGCGTAATTAAAATTTGCGACAGTAAAAAATTATTTTTTGCAAAATTTACTATAGAAAAGGCAATCCTTGGCGTATTTAAAATTTGCGACAGTAAAAAATTAATTTTTGAAAACTTTACTATAGAAAAGGCAATCCTTGGCGCAATTAAAATTTGCGACAGTAAAAAATTAATTTTTGAAAAATTTACTTTAGAAAACGCAATCCCTGGCGTATTTAAAATTTGCGACAGTAGAAAATTATTTTTTGAAAAATTTACTATAGAAAAGGCAATCCCTGGCGTATTTAAAATTTGCGACAGTAAAAAATTATTTTTTTAAAAATTTACTATAGAAAAGGCAATCCCTGGCGTATTTAAAATTTGCGACAGTAAAAAATTAATTTTTGAAAAATTTACTATAGAAAAGGCAATCCCTGGCGTATTTAAAATTTGCGACAGTAGAAAATTATTTTTGAAAAATTTACTATAGAAAAGGCAATCCCTGGCGTAGTTAAAATTTGCTACAGTAAAAAATTATTTTTTGAATAATTTACTATAGAAAAGGCAATCCCTGGCGTATTTAAATTTGCGACAGTAAAAAATTATTTTTTGAAAAATTTACTATAGAAAAGGCAATCCCTGGCGCATTTAAAATTTGCGACATTAAAAAATTATTTTTTGAATAATTTACTATAGAAAAGGCAATCCCTGGCGTATTTAAAATGTGCGACAGTAAAAAATTATTTTTTGAAAAATTTACTATAGAAAAGGCAATCCCTGGCGCAATTAAAATTTGCGATTTTAAAAAATTATTTTTTTTGAATAATTTACTATAGAAAAGGCAATCCCTGGCGTAATTAAAATTTGCGACAGTAAAAAATTATTTTTGAAAAATTTACTGTAGAAAAGGGAATCCCTGGTGTATTTAAAATTTGCGACAGTAAAAAATAATTTTTTGAAAAATTTACTGTAGAAAAGGCAATCCCTGGCGCTAATAAAATTTGCGACAGTAAAAAATTATTTTTTGAATAATTTACTATAGAATAGGCAATCTGGCGTAATTAAAATTTGCGACAGTAAAAAATTAATTTTTGAAAATTTTACTGTAGAAAAGGCAATCCCTGGCGCAATTAAGATTTGCGACAGTAAAAATTATTTTTTGAGAAATTTACTATAGAAAAAGCAATCCCTGGCGTAATTAAAATTTGCGACACTAAAAATTATTTTTTGAAAAATTTACTGTAGAAAAGGCAATCCCTGGCGTATTTAAAATTTGCGACAGTAAAAAATTTTTTTTTGAATAATTTACTATAGAAAAGGCAATCCCTGGCGCAATTAAAATTTGCGAGAGTAAAAATTATTTTTTGCAAAATTTACTATAGAAAAGGCAATCCCTGGCGTAATTAAAATTTGCGACAGTAGAAAAATTATTTTTTGAAAAATTTTACTATAGAAAAGGCAATCCCTGGCGCAATTAAAATTTGGGACAGTAGAAAATGATTTTTTGAATAATTTACTGTAGAAACGCAATCCCTGGCGCAATTAAATTTGCGACAGTAGAAAATTATTTTTTGAAAATTTACTATAGAAAAGGCAATCCCTTGTGTAATTAAAATTTGCGACAGTAAAAAATTATTTTTTGAATAATTTACTATAGAAAAGGCAATCCCTGGCGCAATTAAAATTTGCGAGAGTAAAAAATTATTTTTTGCAAAATTTACTATAGAAAAGGCAATCCCTGGCGTAATTAAAATTTGCGACAGTAGAAAATTATTTTTTGAAAAATTTACTATAGAAAAGGCAATCCCTGGCGCAATTAAAATTTGGGACAGTAGAAAATGATTTTTTGAATAATTTACTGTAGAAACGCAATCCCTGGCGCAATTAAAATTTGCGACAGTAGAAAATTATTTTTTGAAAAATTTACTATAGAAAAGGCAATCCCTTGTGTAATTAAAATTTGCGACAGTAGAAAATTATTTTTTGAAAAATTTACTATAGAAAAGGCAATCCCTGGCGCAATTAAAATTTGCGATAGTAGAAAATTATTTTTTGAATAATTTACTGTAGAAAAGGCAATCCCTGGCGCAATTAAAATTTTCGACAGTAGAAAATTATTTTTTGCAAAATTTACTATAGAAAAGGCAATCCCTGACGCAATTAAAATATGCGACAGTAGAAAATAATTTTTTGAATAATTTACTGTAGAAAAGGCAATCCCTGGCGCAATTAAAATTTGCGAGAGTAGAAAATAATTTTTTGAAAAATTTACTGTAGAAAAGGCAATCCCTGGCGCAATTAAAATATGCGACAGTAAAAAATTAGTTTTTGAAAAATTTACTGTAGAAAAGGAAATCCCTGGCGTAATTAAAATTTGCGACATTAAAAAATTAGTTTTTGAATATTTACTATAGAAAAGGCAATCCCTGGCGTATTTAAAATTTCCGACAGTAAAAAATTATTTTTTGAAAAATTTACTATAGAAAAGGCAATCCCTGGCGCAATTAAAATTTGCGACAGTATAAAATTAAAATTTGAAAAATTTACTATAGAAAAGGCAATCCCTGGCGTAATTAAAATTTGCGACAGTAAAAAATTATTTTTTGCAAAATTTACTATAGAAAAGGCAATCCTTGGCGTATTTAAAATTTGCGACAGTAAAAAATTAATTTTTGAAAACTTTACTATAGAAAAGGCAATCCTTGGCGCAATTAAAATTTGCGACAGTAAAAAATTAATTTTTGAAAAATTTACTTTAGAAAACGCAATCCCTGGCGTATTTAAAATTTGCGACAGTAGAAAATTATTTTTGAAAAATTTACTATAGAAAAGGCAATCCCTGGCGTATTTAAAATTTGCGACTGTAAAAAATTATTTTTTGAATAATTTACTATAGAAAAGGCAATCCCTGGCGTATTTAAAATTTGCGACAGTAAAAAATTAATTTTTGAAAAATTTACTATAGAAAAGGCAATCCCTGGCGTATTTAAAATTTGCGACAGTAGAAAATTATTTTTTGAAAAATTTACTATAGAAAAGGCAATCCCTGGCGTAGTTAAAATTTGCGACAGTAAAAAATTATTTTTTGAATAATTTACTATAGAAAAGGCAATCCCTGGCGTATTTAAAATTTGCGACAGTAAAAAATTATTTTTTGAAAAATTTACTATAGAAAAGGCAATCCCTGGCGCATTTAAAATTTGCGACATTAAAAAATTATTTTTTGAATAATTTACTATAGAAAAGGCAATCCCTGGCGTAATTAAAATTTGTGACAGTAAAAAATTATTTTTTGAAAAATTTACTGTAGAGAAGGCAATCCCTGGCGTATTTAAAATTTGCGACAGTAAAAAATTATTTTTTGAAAAATTTACTGTAGAAGAGGCAATCTCTGGCGCAAATAAAATTTGCGACAGTAAAAAATTATTTTTTGAATAATTTACTATATAATAGGCAATACCTGGCGTAATTAAAATTTGCGACAGTAAAAAATTAATTTTTGAAAAATTTACTGTAGAAAAGGCAATCCCTGGCCCAATTAAAATTTGCGACAGTAAAAATTTATTTTTTGAGAAATTTACTATAGAAAAGGCAATCCCTGGCGTAATTAAAATTTGCGACAGCAAAAATTTATTTTTTTAAAAATTTACTGTAGAAAAGGCAATCCCTGGCGTATTTAAAATTTGCGACAGTAAAAAATTATTTTTTGAAAAATTTACTGTAGAAAAGGCAATCCCTGGCGCAATTAAAATTTGCCACAGTAAAAAATTATTTTTTGCAAAATTTACTATAGAAAAGGCAATCCCTGGCGCAATTAAATTTTCGACAGTAGAAAATTATTTTTTGAATAATTTACTGTAGAAAAGGCAATCCCTGGCGCAATTAAAATTTGCGACAGTAGAAAATTATTTTTTGAAAAATTTACTATAGAAAAGGCAATTCTTGGCGCAATTAAAATATGCGACAGTAAAAAATTATTTTTTGAATAATTTACTATAGAAAAGGAAATCTCTGGCGTAATTAAAATTTGCGACAGTAAAAAATTATTTTTTGAAAAATTTACTATAGAAAAGGCAATCCCTGGCGGATTTAAAATTTACGACATTAAAAATTATTTTTTGAATAATTTACTATAGAAAAGGCAATCCTTGGCGCAATTAAAATTTGCGACAGTAGAAAATTATTTTTTGAAAAATTTACTATAGAAAAGGCAATCCTTGGCGTATTTAAAATTTGCGACAGTAAAAAATTATTTTTTGAATAATTTACTATAGAAAAGGCAATCCCTGGCGTATTTAAAATTTGCGACAGTAAAAAATTATTTTTTGCAAAATTTACTATAGAAAAGGCAATCCTTGGAGTAATTAAAATTTGCGACAGTAAAAAATTAATTTTTGAAAAATTTACCATAGAAAAGGCAATCCCTGGCGCAATTAAAATTTGCGACCGCAAAAAATTAATTTTTGAAAAATTTACTATAGAAAAGGCAATCCCTGGCGCAATTAAAATTTGCGACAGTAAAAAATTAATTTTTGAAAAATTTACTATAGAGAAGGCAATCCCTGGCGGATTTAAAATTTACGACATTAAAAAATTATTTTTTGAATAATTTACTATAGAAAAGGCAATCCTTGGCGCAATTAAAATTTGCGACAGTAGAAAATTATTTTTTGAAAAATTTACTATAGAAAAGGCAATCCTTGGCGTATTTAAAATTTGCGACAGTAAAAAATTATTTTTTGAATAATTTACTATAGAAAAGGCAATCCCTGGCGTATTTAAAATTTGCGACAGTAAAAAATTATTTTTTGCAAAATTTACTATAGAAAAGGCAATCCCTGGGGTAATTAAAATTTGCGACAGTAAAAAATTAATTTTTGAAAAATTTACCATAGAAAAGGCAATCCCTGGCGCAATTAAAATTTGCGACCGCAAAAAATTAATTTTTGAAAAATTTACTATAGAAAAGGCAATCCCTGGCGCAATTAAAATTTGCGACAGTAAAAAATTAATTTTTGAAAAATTTACTATAGAGAAGGCAATCCCTGGCGTAATTAAAATTTCCAACAGTAAAAAATTATATTTTGAAATATTTACTATAGAATAGGCAATCCCTGGCGTAATTAAAATTTGCGACAGTAAAAAATTATTTTTTGAAAAATTTACTATAGAAAAGGCAATCCCTGGCGGATTTAAAATTTACGATATTAAAAAATTATTTTTTGAATAATTTACTATAGAAAAGGCAATCCTTGGCGCAATTAAAATTTGCGACAGTAGAAAATTATTTTTTGAAAAATTTACTATAGAAAAGGCAATCCTTGGCGTATTTAAAATTTGCGACAGTAAAAAATTATTTTTTGAAAAATTTACTATAGAAAAGGCAATCCCTGGCGGATTTAAAATTTGCGACAGTAAAAAATTATTTTTTGCAAAATTTACTATAGAAAAGGCAATCCCTTGAGTAATTAAATTTTGCGACAGTAAAAAATTAATTTTTGAAAAATTTACCATAGAAAAGGCAATCCCTGGCGCAATTAAAATTTGCGACCGCAAAAAATTAATTTTTGAAAAATTTACTATAGAAAAGGCAATCCCTGGCGCAATTAAAATTTGCGACAGTAAAAAATTAATTTTTGAAAAATTTACTATAGAGAAGGCAATCCCTGGCGGATTTAAAATTTACGACATTAAAAAATTATTTTTTGAATAATTTACTATAGAAAAGGCAATCCTTGGCGCAATTAAAATTTGCGACAGTAGAAAATTATTTTTTGAAAAATTTACTATAGAAAAGGCAATCCTTGGCGTATTTAAAATTTGCGACAGTAAAAAATTATTTTTTGAATAATTTACTATAGAAAAGGCAATCCCTGGCGTATTTAAAATTTGCGACAGTAAAAAATTATTTTTTGCAAAATTTACTATAGAAAAGGCAATCCCTGGAGTAATTAAAATTTTGCGACAGTAAAAAATTAATTTTTGAAAAATTTACCATAGAAAAGGCAATCCCTGCCGCAATTAAAATTTGCGACCGCAAAAAATTAATTTTTGAAAAATTTACTATAGAAAAGGCAATCTATGGCGCAATTAAAATTTGCGACAGTAAAAAATTAATTTTTGAAAAATTTACTATAGAGAAGGCAATCCCTGGCGTAATTAAAATTTGCGACAGTAAAAAATTACATTTTGAAAAATTTACTATAGAAAAGGCAATCCCTGGCGCAATTAAAATTTGCGACAGTAAAAAATTAATTTTTGAAAAATTTACTATAGAAAAGGCAATCCCTGGCGCAATTAAAATTTGGGACAGTAGAAAATGATTTTTTGAATAATTTACTGTAGAAACGCAATCCCTGGCGCAATTAAAATTTGCGACAGTAGAAAATTATTTTTTGAAAAATTTACTATAGAAAAGGCAATCCCTTGTGTAATTAAAATTTGCGACAGTAAAAAATTATTTTTTGAATAATTTACTATAGAAAAGGCAATCCCTGGCGCAATTAAAATTTGCGAGAGTAAAAAATTATTTTTTGCAAAATTTACTATAGAAAAGGCAATCCCTGGCGTAATTAAAATTTGCGACAGTAGAAAATTATTTTTTGAAAAATTTACTATAGAAAAGGCAATCCCTGGCGCAATTAAAATTTGGGACAGTAGAAAATGATTTTTTGAATAATTTACTATAGAAAAGGCAATCCCTGGCGCAATTAAAATTTGCGAGAGTAAAAAATTATTTTTTGCAAAATTTACTATAGAAAAGGCAATCCCTGGCGTAATTAAAATTTGCGACAGTAGAAAATTATTTTTTGAAAAATTTACTATAGAAAAGGCAATCCCTGGCGCAATTAAAATTTGGGACAGTAGAAAATGATTTTTTGAATAATTTACTGTAGAAACGCAATCCCTGGCGCAATTAAAATTTGCGACAGTAGAAAATTATTTTTTGAAAAATTTACTATAGAAAAGGCAATCCCTTGTGTAATTAAAATTTGCGACAGTAAAAAATTATTTTTTGAATAATTTACTATAGAAAAGGCAATCCCTGGCGCAATTAAAATTTGCGAGAGTAAAAAATTATTTTTTGCAAAATTTACTATAGAAAAGGCAATCCCTGGCGTAATTAAAATTTGCGACAGTAGAAAATTATTTTTTGAAAAATTTACTATAGAAAAGGCAATCCCTGGCGCAATTAAAATTTGGGACAGTAGAAAATGATTTTTTGAATAATTTACTGTAGAAACGCAATCCCTGGCGCAATTAAAATTTGCGACAGTAGAAAATTATTTTTTGAAAAATTTACTATAGAAAAGGCAATCCCTTGTGTAATTAAAATTTGCGACAGTAGAAAATTATTTTTTGAAAAATTTACTATAGAAAAGGCAATCCCTGGCGCAATTAAAATTTGCGATAGTAGAAAATTATTTTTTGAATAATTTACTGTAGAAAAGGCAATCCCTGGCGCAATTAAAATTTTCGACAGTAGAAAATTATTTTTTGCAAAATTTACTATAGAAAAGGCAATCCCTGACGCAATTAAAATATGCGACAGTAGAAAATAATTTTTTGAATAATTTACTGTAGAAAAGGCAATCCCTGGCGCAATTAAAATTTGCGAGAGTAGAAAATAATTTTTTGAAAAATTTACTGTAGAAAAGGCAATCCCTGGCGCAATTAAAATATGCGACAGTAAAAAATTAGTTTTTGAAAAATTTACTGTAGAAAAGGAAATCCCTGGCGTAATTAAAATTTGCGACATTAAAAAATTAGTTTTTGAATAATTTACTATAGAAAAGGCAATCCCTGGCGTATTTAAAATTTCCGACAGTAAAAAATTATTTTTTGAAAAATTTACTATAGAAAAGGCAATCCCTGGCGCAATTAAAATTTGCGACAGTATAAAATTAAAATTTGAAAAATTTACTATAGAAAAGGCAATCCCTGGCGTAATTAAAATTTGCGACAGTAAAAAATTATTTTTTGCAAAATTTACTATAGAAAAGGCAATCCTTGGCGTATTTAAAATTTGCGACAGTAAAAAATTAATTTTTGAAAACTTTACTATAGAAAAGGCAATCCTTGGCGCAATTAAAATTTGCGACAGTAAAAAATTAATTTTTGAAAAATTTACTTTAGAAAACGCAATCCCTGGCGTATTTAAAATTTGCGACAGTAGAAAATTATTTTTTGAAAAATTTACTATAGAAAAGGCAATCCCTGGCGTATTTAAAATTTGCGACTGTAAAAAATTATTTTTTGAATAATTTACTATAGAAAAGGCAATCCCTGGCGTATTTAAAATTTGCGACAGTAAAAAATTAATTTTTGAAAAATTTACTATAGAAAAGGCAATCCCTGGCGTATTTAAAATTTGCGACAGTAGAAAATTATTTTTTGAAAAATTTACTATAGAAAAGGCAATCCCTGGCGTAGTTAAAATTTGCGACAGTAAAAAATTATTTTTTGAATAATTTACTATAGAAAAGGCAATCCCTGGCGTATTTAAAATTTGCGACAGTAAAAAATTATTTTTTGAAAAATTTACTATAGAAAAGGCAATCCCTGGCGCATTTAAAATTTGCGACATTAAAAAATTATTTTTTGAATAATTTACTATAGAAAAGGCAATCCCTGGCGTAATTAAAATTTGTGACAGTAAAAAATTATTTTTTGAAAAATTTACTGTAGAGAAGGCAATCCCTGGCGTATTTAAAATTTGCGACAGTAAAAAATTATTTTTTGAAAAATTTACTGTAGAAGAGGCAATCTCTGGCGCAAATAAAATTTGCGACAGTAAAAAATTATTTTTTGAATAATTTACTATATAATAGGCAATACCTGGCGTAATTAAAATTTGCGACAGTAAAAAATTAATTTTTGAAAAATTTACTGTAGAAAAGGCAATCCCTGGCCCAATTAAAATTTGCGACAGTAAAAATTTATTTTTTGAGAAATTTACTATAGAAAAGGCAATCCCTGGCGTAATTAAAATTTGCGACAGCAAAAATTTATTTTTTTAAAAATTTACTGTAGAAAAGGCAATCCCTGGCGTATTTAAAATTTGCGACAGTAAAAAATTATTTTTTGAAAAATTTACTGTAGAAAAGGCAATCCCTGGCGCAATTAAAATTTGCCACAGTAAAAAATTATTTTTTGCAAAATTTACTATAGAAAAGGCAATCCCTGGCGCAATTAAAATTTTCGACAGTAGAAAATTATTTTTTGAATAATTTACTGTAGAAAAGGCAATCCCTGGCGCAATTAAAATTTGCGACAGTAGAAAATTATTTTTTGAAAAATTTACTATAGAAAAGGCAATTCTTGGCGCAATTAAAATATGCGACAGTAAAAAATTATTTTTTGAATAATTTACTATAGAAAAGGAAATCTCTGGCGTAATTAAAATTTGCGACAGTAAAAAATTATTTTTTGAAAAATTTACTATAGAAAAGGCAATCCCTGGCGGATTTAAAATTTACGACATTAAAAAATTATTTTTTGAATAATTTACTATAGAAAAGGCAATCCTTGGCGCAATTAAAATTTGCGACAGTAGAAAATTATTTTTTGAAAAATTTACTATAGAAAAGGCAATCCTTGGCGTATTTAAAATTTGCGACAGTAAAAAATTATTTTTTGAATAATTTACTATAGAAAAGGCAATCCCTGGCGTATTTAAAATTTGCGACAGTAAAAAATTATTTTTTGCAAAATTTACTATAGAAAAGGCAATCCTTGGAGTAATTAAAATTTGCGACAGTAAAAAATTAATTTTTGAAAAATTTACCATAGAAAAGGCAATCCCTGGCGCAATTAAAATTTGCGACCGCAAAAAATTAATTTTTGAAAAATTTACTATAGAAAAGGCAATCCCTGGCGCAATTAAAATTTGCGACAGTAAAAAATTAATTTTTGAAAAATTTACTATAGAGAAGGCAATCCCTGGCGGATTTAAAATTTACGACATTAAAAAATTATTTTTTGAATAATTTACTATAGAAAAGGCAATCCTTGGCGCAATTAAAATTTGCGACAGTAGAAAATTATTTTTTGAAAAATTTACTATAGAAAAGGCAATCCTTGGCGTATTTAAAATTTGCGACAGTAAAAAATTATTTTTTGAATAATTTACTATAGAAAAGGCAATCCCTGGCGTATTTAAAATTTGCGACAGTAAAAAATTATTTTTTGCAAAATTTACTATAGAAAAGGCAATCCCTGGGGTAATTAAAATTTGCGACAGTAAAAAATTAATTTTTGAAAAATTTACCATAGAAAAGGCAATCCCTGGCGCAATTAAAATTTGCGACCGCAAAAAATTAATTTTTGAAAAATTTACTATAGAAAAGGCAATCCCTGGCGCAATTAAAATTTGCGACAGTAAAAAATTAATTTTTGAAAAATTTACTATAGAGAAGGCAATCCCTGGCGTAATTAAAATTTCCAACAGTAAAAAATTATATTTTGAAATATTTACTATAGAATAGGCAATCCCTGGCGTAATTAAAATTTGCGACAGTAAAAAATTATTTTTTGAAAAATTTACTATAGAAAAGGCAATCCCTGGCGGATTTAAAATTTACGATATTAAAAAATTATTTTTTGAATAATTTACTATAGAAAAGGCAATCCTTGGCGCAATTAAAATTTGCGACAGTAGAAAATTATTTTTTGAAAAATTTACTATAGAAAAGGCAATCCTTGGCGTATTTAAAATTTGCGACAGTAAAAAATTATTTTTTGAAAAATTTACTATAGAAAAGGCAATCCCTGGCGGATTTAAAATTTGCGACAGTAAAAAATTATTTTTTGCAAAATTTACTATAGAAAAGGCAATCCCTTGAGTAATTAAATTTTGCGACAGTAAAAAATTAATTTTTGAAAAATTTACCATAGAAAAGGCAATCCCTGGCGCAATTAAAATTTGCGACCGCAAAAAATTAATTTTTGAAAAATTTACTATAGAAAAGGCAATCCCTGGCGCAATTAAAATTTGCGACAGTAAAAAATTAATTTTTGAAAAATTTACTATAGAGAAGGCAATCCCTGGCGGATTTAAAATTTACGACATTAAAAAATTATTTTTTGAATAATTTACTATAGAAAAGGCAATCCTTGGCGCAATTAAAATTTGCGACAGTAGAAAATTATTTTTTGAAAAATTTACTATAGAAAAGGCAATCCTTGGCGTATTTAAAATTTGCGACAGTAAAAAATTATTTTTTGAATAATTTACTATAGAAAAGGCAATCCCTGGCGTATTTAAAATTTGCGACAGTAAAAAATTATTTTTTGCAAAATTTACTATAGAAAAGGCAATCCCTGGAGTAATTAAAATTTTGCGACAGTAAAAAATTAATTTTTGAAAAATTTACCATAGAAAAGGCAATCCCTGCCGCAATTAAAATTTGCGACCGCAAAAAATTAATTTTTGAAAAATTTACTATAGAAAAGGCAATCTATGGCGCAATTAAAATTTGCGACAGTAAAAAATTAATTTTTGAAAAATTTACTATAGAGAAGGCAATCCCTGGCGTAATTAAAATTTGCGACAGTAAAAAATTACATTTTGAAAAATTTACTATAGAAAAGGCAATCCCTGGCGCAATTAAAATTTGCGACAGTAAAAAATTAATTTTTGAAAAATTTACTATAGAAAAGGCAATCCCTGGCGCAATTAAAATTTGCGACAGTAAAAATTATTTTTTGAAAAATTTACTGTAGAAGAGGCAATCTCTGGCGCAAATAAAATTTGCGACAGTAAAAATTTATTTTTTGAGAAATTTACTATAGAAAAGGCAATCCCTGGCGTAATTAAAATTTGCGACAGTAAAAATTTATTTTTTGAAAAATTTACTGTAGAAAAGGCAATCCCTGGCGTATTTAAAATTTGCGACAGTAAAAAATTATTTTTTGAAAAATTTACTGTAGAAAAGGCAATCCCTGGCGCAATTAAAATTTGCCACAGTAAAAAATTATTTTTTGCAAAATTTACTATAGAAAAGGCAATCCCTGGCGCAATTAAAATTTTCGACAGTAGAAAATTATTTTTTGAATAATTTACTGTAGAAAAGGCAATCCCTGGCGCAATTAAAATTTGCGACAGTAGAAAATTATTTTTTGAAAAATTTACTATAGAAAAGGCAATTCTTGGCGCAATTAAAATATGCGACAGTAAAAAATTATTTTTTGAATAATTTACTATAGAAAAGGAAATCTCTGGCGTAATTAAAATTTGCGACAGTAAAAAATTATTTTTTGAAAAATTTACTATAGAAAAGGCAATCCCTGGCGGATTTAAAATTTACGACATTAAAAAATTATTTTTTGAATAATTTACTATAGAAAAGGCAATTCTTGGCGCAATTAAAATTTGCGACAGTAGAAAATTATTTTTTGAAAAATTTACTATAGAAAAGGCAATCCTTGGCGTATTTAAAATTTGCGACAGTAAAAAATTATTTTTTGAATAATTTACTATAGAAAAGGCAATCCCTGGCGTATTTAAAATTTGCGACAGTAAAAAATTATTTTTTGCAAAATTTACTATAGAAAAGGCAATCCCTGGAGTAATTAAAATTTGCGACAGTAAAAAATTAATTTTTGAAAAATTTACCATAGAAAAGGCAATCCCTGGCGCAATTAAAATTTGCGACCGCAAAAAATTAATTTTTGAAAAATTTACTATAGAAAAGGCAATCCCTGGCGCAATTAAAATTTGCGACAGTAAAAAATTAATTTTTGAAAAATTTACTATAGAGAAGGCAATCCCTGGCGGATTTAAAATTTACGACATTAAAAAATTATTTTTTGAATAATTTACTATAGAAAAGGCAATCCTTGGCGCAATTAAAATTTGCGACAGTAGAAAATTATTTTTTGAAAAATTTACTATAGAAAAGGCAATCCTTGGCGTATTTAAAATTTGCGACAGTAAAAAATTATTTTTTGAATAATTTACTATAGAAAAGGCAATCCCTGGCGTATTTAAAATTTGCGACAGTAAAAAATTATTTTTTGCAAAATTTACTATAGAAAAGGCAATCCCTGGTGTAATTAAAATTTGCGACAGTAAAAAATTAATTTTTGAAAAATTTACCATAGAAAAGGCAATCCCTGGCGCAATTAAAATTTGCGACCGCAAAAAATTAATTTTTGAAAAATTTACTATAGAAAAGGCAATCCCTGGCGCAATTAAAATTTGCGACAGTAAAAAATTAATTTTTGAAAAATTTACTATAGAGAAGGCAATCCCTGGCGTAATTAAAATTTCCAACAGTAAAAAATTATATTTTGAAATATTTACTATAGAATAGGCAATCCCTGGCGTAATTAAAATTTGCGACAGTAAAAAATTATTTTTTGAAAAATTTACTATAGAAAAGGCAATCCCTGGCGGATTTAAAATTTACGACATTAAAAAATTATTTTTTGAATAATTTACTATAGAAAAGGCAATCCTTGGCGCAATTAAAATTTGCGACAGTAGAAAATTATTTTTTGAAAAATTTACTATAGAAAAGGCAATCCTTGGCGTATTTAAAATTTGCGACAGTAAAAAATTATTTTTTGAAAAATTTACTATAGAAAAGGCAATCCCTGGCGGATTTAAAATTTGCGACAGTAAAAAATTATTTTTTGCAAAATTTACTATAGAAAAGGCAATCCCTTGAGTAATTAAATTTTGCGACAGTAAAAAATTAATTTTTGAAAAATTTACCATAGAAAAAGCAATCCCTGGCGCAATTAAAATTTGCGACCGCAAAAAATTAATTTTTGAAAAATTTACTATAGAAAAGGCAATCCCTGGCGCAATTAAAATTTGCGACAGTAAAAAATTAATTTTTGAAAAATTTACTATAGAGAAGGCAATCCCTGTCGGATTTAAAATTTACGACATTAAAAAATTATTTTTTGAATAATTTACTATAGAAAAGGCAATCCTTGGCGCAATTAAAATTTGCGACAGTAGAAAATTATTTTTTGAAAAATTTACTATAGAAAAGGCAATCCTTGGCGTATTTAAAATTTGCGACAGTAAAAAATTATTTTTTGAATAATTTACTATAGAAAAGGAAATCCCTGGCGTATTTAAAATTTGCGACAGTAAAAAATTATTTTTTGCAAAATTTACTATAGAAAAGGCAATCCCTGGGGCAATTAAAATTTGCGACAGTAGAAAATTATTTTTTTGAAAAATTTACTGGAGAAAAGGCAATCCCTGGCGCAATTAAAATTTGCGACAGTAGAAAATTATTTTTTGAATAATTTACTATAGAAAAGGCAATCCCTGGCGCAATTAAAATTTGCGACAGTAAAAAATTAATTTTTGAAAAATTTACTATAGAGAAGGCAATCCCTGGCGTAATTAAAATTTGCGACAGTAAAAAATTCCATTTTGAAAAATTTACTATAGAAAAGGCAATCCCTGGCGCAATTAAAATTTGCGACAGTAAAAAATTAATTTTTGAAAAATTTACTATAGAAAAGGCAATCCCTGGCGCAATTAAAATTTGCGACAGTAGAAAATTATTTTTTGAAATATTTACTATAGAAAAGGCAATCCCTGGCACAATTAAAATTTGCGACAGTAGAAAATTATTTTTTGAATAATTTACTATAGAAAAGGCAATCCCTGGGGCAATTAAAATTTGCGACAGTAGAAAATTATTTTTTTGAAAAATTTACTGGAGAAAAGGCAATCCCTGGCGCAATTAAAATTTGCGACAGTAGAAAATTATTTTTTGAATAATTTACTATAGAAAAGGCAATCCCTGGCGTATTTAAAATTTGCGACAGTAAAAAATTATTTTTTGCAAAATTTACTATAGAAAAGGCAATCCCTGGCGCACTTAAAATTTGCGACCGCAAAAAATTAATTTTTGAAAAATTTACTATAGAATAGGCAATCCCTGGCGCAATTAAAATTTGCGACAGTAAAAAATTAATTTTTGAAAAATTTACTATAGAAAAGGCAATCCCTGGCATATTTAAAATTTGCGACAGTAAAAAATTAACTTTTGAAAAATTTACTATAGAAAAGGCAATCCCTGGCGTATTTAAAATTTGCGACAGTAAAAAATTATTTTTTGAGTAATTTACTATAGAAAAGGCAATCCCTGGCGTATTTAAAATTTGCGACAGTAAAAAATTATTTTTTGCAAAATTTACAATAGAAAAGGCAATCCCTGGCGTAATTAAAATATGCGACAGTAAAAAATTAATTTTTGAAAAATTTACTATAGAAAAGGCAATCCGTGGCGCAATTAAAATTTGCGACAGTAAAAAATTAATTTTTGAAAAATTTACTATAGAAAAGGAAATCCCTGGCGTATTTAAAATTTGCGACAGTAAAGAATTATTTTTTGCACAATTTACTATAGAAAGGCAATCCCTGGAGCAATTAAAGTTTGCGACAATAAAAAATTAATTTTTGAAAAATTAATATAGAAAAGGCAATCCATGGCGCAATTAAAATTTGCGACAATAAAAAATTAATTTTTGAAAAATTTACTATAGAAAAGGCAATCCCTGGCGTATTTAAAATTTGCGACAGTAAAAAATTATTTTTTTCAAAATTTACTATAGAAAAGGCAATCCCTGGCTTAATTAAAATTTGCGACAGTAAAAAATTATTTATTGCAAAATTTACTATAGAAAAGGCAATCCCTGGCGTAATTAAAATTTGCGACAATAAAAAATTATTTTTTGCAAAATTTAATATAGAATAGGCAATCCCTGGCGCAATTAAAATTTGCGACAGTATAAAATTAAATTTTGAAAAACTTACTATAGAAAAGGCAATCCCTGGCGTAATTAAAATTTGCGACAGTAAAAATTATTTTTTGAAAAATTTACTGTAGAAAAGGCAATACCTGGCGTAATTAGAATTTGCGACAGTAAAAAATTATTTTTTGCAAAATTTACTATAGAAAAGGCATTCCCTGGCGTAATTAAAATTTGCGACAATAAAAAATTATTTTTTGCAAAATTTAATATAGAATAGGCAATCCCTGGCGTATTTAAAATTTCCGACAGTAAAAACTTATTGTTTGAATAATTTACTATAGAGAAGGCAATCATTGGCGCAATTAAAATTTGCGACAGTAGAAAATTATTTTTTGAAAAATTTACTATAGAAAAGGCAATCCCTGGCGTATTTAAAATTTGCGACAGTAAAAAATTATTTTTTGCACAATTTACTATAGAAAAGGCAATCCCTGGCGCAATTAAAATTTGCGACAGTAAAAAATTAATTTTTGAAAAATTTACTATAGAAAAGGCAATCCCTGGAGCAATTAAAATTTGCGACAGTAAAAAATTATTTTTTGAATAATTTACTATAGAAAAGGCAATCCCTGGCGGATTTAAAATTTGCGACAGTAAAAAATTAATTTTTGAAAAATTTACTATAGAAAAGGCAATCCCTGGCGTATTTAAAATTTGCGACAGTAAAAAATTATTTTTTGCAAAATTTACTATAGAAAAGGCAATCCCTGGCGCAATTAAAATTTGCTACAGTAAAAAATTATTTTTTGCTAAATTTACTATATAAAAGGCAATCCCTGGCGCAATTATAATTTGCGACCGTAAAAAATTAATTTTTGAAAAATTTACTATAGAAAAGGCAATCCCTGGCGCAATTAAAATTTGCGACAGTAAAAAATTATTTTTTGAAAAATTTACTATAGAAAAGGCAATCCCTGGCATATTTAAAATTTGCGACAGTAAAAAATTAACTTTTGAAAAATTTACTATAGAAAAGGCAATCCCTGGCGTATTTAAAATTTGCGACAGTAAAAAATTAAATTTTGAAAAATTTACTATAGAAAAGGCAATCCCTGGCGCAATTAAAATTTGCGACAGTAAAAAATTAATTTTTGAAAAATTTACTATAGAAAAGGCAATCCCTGGCGCAATTAAAATTTGCGACAGTAGAAAATTATTTTTTGAAATATTTACTATAGAAAAGGCAATCCCTGGCACAATTAAAATTTGCGACAGTAAAAAATTATTTTTTGAATAATTTACTATAGAAAAGGCAATCCCTGGCACAATTAAAATTTGCGACAGTAAAAAATTATTTTTTGAAATATTTACTGTAGAAAAGGCAATCCCTGGCGCAATTAAAATTTGCGACAGAAAAAAAATTATTTTTTGAAAAATTTACTATAGAAAAGGCAATCCCTGGCGTAATTAAAATTTGCGACAGTAAAAAATTACATTTTGAAAAATTTACTGTAGAAAAGGCAATCCCTGGCGCAATTAAAATTTGCGACAGTAAAAAATTAAATTTTGAAAAATTTACTGTAGAAAAGGCAATCCCTGGCGCAATTAAAATTTGCGACAGTAGAAAATTATTTTTTGAATAATTCATTATAGAAAAGGCAATCCCTGGGGCAATTAAAATTTGCGACAGTAGAAAATTATTTTTTGAATAATTTACTATAGAAAAGGCAATCCCTGGGGCAATTGAAATTTGCGACAGTAGAAAATTATTTTTTTGAAAAATTTACTGGAGAAAAGGCAATCCCTGGCGCAATTAAAATTTGCGACAGTAGAAAATTATTTTTTGGATAATTTACTATAGAAATGGCAATCCCTAGCGTATTTAAAATTTGCGACAGTAAAAAATTATTTTTTGCAAAATTTACTATAGAAAAGGCAATCCCTGGCGCACTTAAAATTTGCGACCGCAAAAAATTAATTTTTGAAAAATTTACTATAGAAAAGGCAATCCCTGGCGCAATTAAAATTTGCGACAGTAACAAATTAATTTTTGAAAAATTTACTATAGAAAAGGCAATCCCTGGCATATTTAAAATTTGCGACAGTAAAAAATTAACTTTTGAAAAATTTACTATAGAAAAGGCAATCCCTGGCGTATTTAAAATTTGCGACAGTAAAAAATTATTTTTTGAATAATTTACTATAGAAAAGGCAATCCCTGGCGTATTTAAAATTTGCGACAGTAAAAAATTATTTTTTGCAAAATTTACAATAGAAAAGGCAATCCCTGGCGTAATTAAAATATGCGACAGTAAAAAATTAATTTTTGAAAAATTTACTATAGAAAAGGCAATCCCTGGCGCAATTAAAATTTGCGACAGTAAAAAATTAATTTTTGAAAAATTTACTATAGAAAAGGCAATCCCTGGCGTATTTAAAATTTGCGACAGTAAAGAATTATTTTTTGTACAATTTACTATAGAAAGGCAATCCCTGGAGCAATTAAAGTTTGCGGCAATAAAAAATTAATTTTTGAAAAATTAATATAGAAAAGGCAATCCATGGCGCAATTAAAATTTGCGACAGTAAAAAATTAATTTTTGAAAAATTTACTATAGAAAAGGCAATCCCTGGCGTATTTAAAATTTGCGACAGTAAAAAATTATTTTTTTCAAAATTTACTATAGAAAAGGCAATCCCTGGCTTAATTAAAATTTGCGACAGTAAAAAATTATTTCTTGCAAAATTTACTATAGAAAAGGCAATCCCTGGCGTAATTAAAATTTGCGACAATAAAAAATTATTTTTTGCAAAATTTAATATAGAATAGGCAATCCCTGGCGCAATTAAAATTTGCGACAGTATAAAATTAAATTTTGAAAAATTTACTACAGAAAAGGCAATCCCTGGCGTAATTAAAATTTGCGACAGTAAAAATAATTTTTTGAAAAATTTACTGTAGAAAAGGCAATACCTGGCGTAATTAAAATTTGCGACAATAAAAAATTATTTTTTGCAAAATTTACTATAGAAAAGGCATTCCCTGGCGTAATTAAAATTTGCGACAATAAAAAATTATTTTTTGCAAAATTTAACATAGAATAAGCAATCCCTGGCGTATTTAAAATCTACGACAGTAGAAAATTATTTTTTGAAAAATTTACTGTAGAAAAGGCAATCCCTGGCGCAATTAAAATTTGCGATAGTAAAAAATTATTTTTGAACAATTTACTGTAGAAAAGGCAATCCCTGGCGCAATTAAAATTTGCGACAGTAGAAAATTATTTTTTGAAAAATTTTCTATAGAAAAGGCAATAACTGGCGCAATTAAAATTTGCGACAGTAAAAAATTATTTTTTTAATAATTTACTATAGAAAAGGCAATCCCTGGCGCAATTAAAATTTGCGACAGTAAAAAATTATTTTTTGAATAATTTACTATAGAAAAGGCAATCCCTGGCGTAATTAAAATTTGCGACAGTAAAAAATTATTTTTTGAAAAATTTACTACAGAAAAGGCAATCCCTGGCGGATTTAAAATTTGCGACAGTAAAAAATTATTTTTTGAATAATTTACTATAGAAAAGGCAATCCCTGGCGCAATTAAAATTTGCGACAGTAGAAAATTATTTTTTGAAAAATTTACTATAGAAAAGGTAATACCAGGCGTATTTAAAATTTCCGACAGTAAAAACTTATTGTTTGAATAATTTACTATAGAGAAGGCAATCATTGGCGCAATTAAAATTTGCGACAGTAGAAAATTATTTTTTGGAAAATTTACTATAGGAAAGGCAATCCCTGGCGTATTTAAAATTTGCGACAGTAAAAAATTATTTTTTGCAAAATTTACTATAGAAAAGGCATTCTCTGGCGTAATTAAAATTTGCGACAATAAAAAATTATTTTTTGCAAAATTTAATATAGAATAGGCAATCCCTGGCGTATTTAAAATCTACGACAGTAGAAAATTATTTTTTGAAAAATTTACTGTAGAAAAGGCAATCCCTGGCGCAATTAAAATTTGCGATAGTAAAAAATTATTTTTTGAACAATTTACTGTAGAAAAGGCAATCCTTGGCGCAATTAAAATTTGCGACACTAGAAAATTATTTTTTGAAAAATTTTCTATAGAAAAGGCAATAACTGGCGCAATTAAAATTTGCGACAGTAAAAAATTATTTTTTTAATAATTTACTATAGAAAAGGCAATCCCTGGCGCAATTAAAATTTGCGACAGTAAAAAATTATTTTTTGAATAATTTACTATAGAAATGGCAATCCCTGGCGTAATTAAAATTTGCGACAGTAAAAAATTATTTTTTGAAAAATTTACTACAGAAAAGGCAATCCCTGGTGGATTTAAAATTTGCGACAGTAAAAAATTATTTTTTGAATAATTTACTATAGAAAAGGCAATCCCTGGCGCAATTAAAATTTGCGACAGTAGAAAATTATTTTTTGAAAAATTTACTATAGAAAAGGTAATACCAGGCGTATTTAAAATTTCCGACAGTAAAAACTTATTGTTTGAATAATTTACTATAGAGAAGGCAATCATTGGCGCAATTAAAATTTGCGACAGTAGAAAATTATTTTTTGTAAAATTTACTATAGAAAAGGCAATCCCTGGCGTATTTAAAATTTGCGACAGTAAAAAATTATTTTTTGATTAATTTACTATAGAAAAGGCAATCCCTGGCGTATTTAAAATTGGCAACAGTAAAAAATAATTTTTTGCAAAATTTACTATAGAAAAGGCAATCCCTGGCGTAGTTAAAATTTGCGACAGTAAAAAATAATTTTTTGCAAAATTTACTATAGAAAAGGCAATCCCTGGCGTAATTAAAATTTGCGACAAAAAAAAATTATTTTTTGCAAAATTTACTATAAAAGAGGCAATCCCTGGCGCAATTAAAATTTGCGACAGTGTAAAATTAAATTTTGAAAAATTTACTATAGAAAAGGCAATCCCTGGCGTAATTAAAATTTGCGACAGTATAAAATTATTTTTTGAAAAATTTACTATAGAAAAGGCAATCCCTGGCGTAAATAAAATTTGCGACAGTAAAAAATTATTTTTTGAAAAATTTACTGTAGAAAAGGCAATCCCTGTTGTATTTAAAATTTGCGACACTAAAAAATTATTTTTTGCAAAATTTACTATGGCAATCCCTGGCGTAATAAAAATTTGCGACAGCAAAAAATCATTTTTTGCAAAATTTACTATAGAAAAGGCAATCCCTGGCGCAATTAAAATTTGCGACAGTAAAAAATTATTTTTTGGATAATTTACTATAGAAAAGGCAATCCTGCATAATTAAAATTTGCGACAGTAAAAAATTATTTTTTGAAAAATTTACTATTGAAAAGGCATTCCCTGGCGTAATTAAAATTTGCGACAGTAAAAAATTATTTTTTTGAAAAATTTACTAAAGAAAAGGCAATCCCTGGCGGATTTATAATTTGCGACAGTAGAAAATTATTTTTTGAAAAATTTACTATAGAAAAGGCAATCCCTGGCGTATTTAAAATTTGCGACAGTAAAAAATTATTTTTTGAATAATTTACTATAGAAAAGGCAATCCCAGGCGCAATTAAAATTTGCGAGAGTAGAAAATTTTTTTTTGAAAAATTTACTATTGAAAAGGCTATCCCTGGCGTATTTAAAATTTGCGACAGTAAAAAATTATTTTTTGAATAATTTACTATAGAAAAGGCAATCCCTGGCGCAATTAAAATTTGCGACAGTAGAAAATTATTTTTTGAAAAATTTACTATAGAATAGGCAATCCCTGGCGTATTTAAAATTTGCGACAGTAAAAAATTATTTTTTGAATAATTTACTATAGAAAAGGCAGTCCCTGGCGTATTTAAAATTTGCGACAGTAAAAAATAATTTTTTGCAAAATTTACTATAGAAAAGGCAATCCCTGGCGTAATTAAAATTTGGGACAGTAAAAAATTATTTTTTGCAAAATTTACTATAGAAAAGGCAATCCCTGGCGTAATTAAAATTTGCGACAATAAAAAATTATTTTTTGAAAAATTTACTATAGAAAAGGAAGTCCCTGGCGTAATTAAAATTTGCGACAGTAAAAAATTATTTTTTGAAAAATTTACTGTAGAAAAGGCAATCCCTGGCGTATTTAAAATTTGCGACAGTAAAAAATTATTTTTTGCAAAATTTACTATAGAAAGGGCAATCCGTGGCGTAATTAAAATTTGCGACAGTAAAAAATTATTTTTTGCAAAATTTACTTTAGAAAAGGCTATCCCTGGCGTATTTAAAATTTGCGATAGTAAAAAATTAATTTTTGAAAAATTTACTATAGAAAAGGCAATCCCTGGATTAGTTAAAATTTCCGACAGTAAAAAATCATTTTTTGCAAAATCTACTATAGAAAATGCAATCCCTGGCGTATTTAAAATTTGCGACAGTAAAAAATTAATTTTTGAAAAATTTACTATAGAAAAGCAATCCCTGGCGCAATTAAAATTTGCGACAGTAAAAAATTAATTTTTGAAAAAATTACTATAGAAAAGGCAATCCCTGGCGTATTTAAAATTTGCGACAGTAGAAAATTATTTTTTGAAATATTTACTGCAGAAAAGTCAATCCCTGGCGCAATTAAAATTTGCGATAGTAAAAAATTATTTTTTGCAAAATTTACTATAGAAAGTCAATCCCTGGCGCAATTAAAATTTGCGACAGTAGAAAATTATTTTTTGAACAATTTACTGTAGAAAAGGCAATCCCTGGCGCAATTAAAATTTGCGACGGTAGAAAATTATTTTTTGAAAAATTTTCTATAGAAAAGGCAATAACTGGCGCAATTAAAATTTGCGACAGTAAAAAATTATTTTTTGAATAATTTACTATAGAAAAGGCAATCCCTGGCGCAATTAAAATTTGCGACAGTAGAAAATTATTTTTTGAAAAATTTACTATAGAAAAGGTAATCCCTGGCGTATTTAAAATTTGCGACAGTAAAAACTTATTTTTTGAATAATTTACTATAGAAAGGGCAATCCCTGGCGTATTTAGAATTTGCGACAGTAAAAAATTATTTTTTGCAAAATTTACTATAGAAAAGGCAATCCCTGGCGTAATTAAAATTTGCGACAGTAAAAAATTATTTTTTGCAAAATTTACTATAGAAAAGGCAATCCCTGGCGTAATTAAAATTTGCGACAAAAAAATTATTTTTGGCAAAATTTACTATAAAAGAGGCAATCCCTGGTCAATTAAAATTTGCGACAGTATAAAATTAAATTTTGAAAAATTTACTATAGAAAAGGCAATCCCTAAAAAATTAATTTTTGAAAAATTTACTAAAGAAAAGGCAATCCCTGGCGCAATTAAAATTTGCGACAGTATAAAATTATTTTTTGAAAAATTTACTATAGAAGAGGCAACCCTAGGCGTAATTAAAATTTGCGACAGTAAAAAATTATTTTTTGAAAAATTTACTGTAGAAAAGGCAATCCCTGGCGTATTTAAAATTTGCGACACTAAAAAATTATTTTTTGCAAAATTTACTATAGAAAAGGCAATCCCTGGCGTAATTAAAATTTGCGATAGTAAAAAATAATTTTTTGCAAAATTTACTATAGAAATTCCATCCCTGGCGCAATTAAAATTTGCGACATTAGAAAATTATTTTTTGAACAATTTACTGTAGAAAAGGCAATCCCTGGCGCAATTAAAATTTGCGACAGTAGAAAATTATTTTTGGAAAAATTTTCTATAGAAAAGGCAATAACTGGCGCAATTAAAATTTCCGACAGTAAAAAATTATATTTTTAATAATTTACTATAGAAAGGCAATCCCTGGCGCAATTAAAATTTGCGACAGTAAAAAATTATTTTTTGAATAATTTACTATAGAAAAGGCAATCCCTGGCGTAATTAAAATTTGCGACAGTAAAAAATTATTTTTTGAAAAATTTACTACAGAAAAGGCAATCCCTGGCGGATTTAAAATTTGCGACATTAAAAAATTATTTTTTGAATAATTTACTATAGAAAAGGCAATCCCTGGCGCAATTAAAATTTGCGACAGTAGAAAATTATTTTTTGAAAAATTTACTATAGAAAAGGTAAACCCTGGCGTATTTAAAATTTGCGACAGTAAAAACTTATTTTTTGAATAATTTACTATAGAAAAGGCAATCTCTGGAGTATTTAAAATTTGCGACAGTAAAAAATTATGTTTTGCAAAATTTACTATAGAAAAGGCAATCCCTGGCGTAATTAAAATTTGCGGCAGTAAAAAATTATTTTTTGCAAAATTTACTATAGAAAGGGCAAACCCTGGCGTAATTAAAATTTGCGACAAAAAAAATTATTTTTTGCCAAATTTACTATAAAAGAGGCAATCCCTGGCCAATTAGAATTTGCGACAGTATAAAATTAAATTTTGAAAAATTTACTATAGAAAAGGCAATCCCTGGCGTAATTAAAATTTGCGACGGTATAAAATTATTTTTTGAAAAATTTACTATAGAAAAGGCAATCCCTGGCGTAATTAAAATTTGCGACAGTAAAAAATTATTTTTTGAAAAATTTACTGTAGAAAAGGCAATCCCTGGCGTATTTAAAATTTGCGACACTAAAAAATTATTTTTTGCACAATTTACTATAGAAAAGGCAATCCCTGGCGTAATTAAAATTTGCGACAGTAAAAAATTATTTTTTGCAAAATTTACTATAGAAAAGGCAATCCCTGGCGTATTTAAAATTTGCGACAGTAAAAAATTTGTTTTTGAAAAATTTACTATAGAAAAGGCAATCCCTGGCGCAATTAAAATTTGCGACAGTAAAAAATTAATTTTTGAAAAATTTACTATAGAAAAGGCAATACCTGGCGTATTTAAAATTTGCGACAGTAGAAAATTATTTTTTGAAAAATTTACTGTAGAAAAGGCAATCCCTGGCGCAATTAAAATTTGCGACAGGTAAAAATTATTTTTTGCAAAATTTACTATAGAAAGGGCAATCCCTGGCGCAATTAAAATTTGCGACAGTAGAAAATTATTTTTTTAATAATTTACTGTAGAAAAGGCAATCCCTGGCGGAATTAAAATTTGCGACAGTAGAAAATTATTTTTTGAAAAATTTACTATAGAAAAGACAATCCCTGGCGCAATTAAAATTTGCGACAGTAAAAAATTATTTTTTGAATAATTTACTATAGAAAAGGCAATCCCTGGCGCAATTAAAATTTGCGACAGTAAAAAATTATTTTTTGAATAATTTACTATAAAAAAGGCAATCCCTGGCGTATTTAAAATTTGCGACAGTAAAAAATTAATTTTTGAAAAATTTACTGTAGAAAAGGCAATCCCCGGAGTAATTAAAATTTCCGACAGTAAAAAATTATTTTTTGCAAAATTTACTATAGAAAATGCAATCCCTGGCGTATTTAAAATTTGCGACAGTAAAAAATTAATTTTTGAAAAATTTACTATAGAAAAGCAATCCCTCGCGCAATTAAAATTTGCGACAGTAAAAAATTAATTTTTGAAAAATTTACTATAGAAAACGCAATCCCTGGCGTATTTAAAATTTGCGACAGTAGAAAATTATTTATTGAAATATTTACTGTAGAAAAGGCAATCCCTGGCGCAATTAAAATTTGCGATAGTAAAAAATTATTTTTTGCAAAATTTACTATAGAAAGTCAATCCCTGGCGTATTTAAAATTTGCGACAGTATAAAATTATTTTTTGAAAAATTTACTATAGAAAAGGCAATCCCTGGCGTAATTAAAATTTGCGACAGTAAAAAATTATTTTTTGAAAAATTTACTGTAGAAAAGGCAATCCCTGGCGTATTTAAAATTTGCGACACTAAAAAATTATTTTTTGCACAATTTACTATAGAAAAGGCAATCCCTGGCGTAATTAAAATTTGCGACAGTAAAAAATTATTTTTTGCAATCTTTACTATAGAAAAGGCAATCCCTGGCGTATTTAAAATTTGCGACAGTATAAAATTAATTTTTAAAAAATTTACTATACAAAAGGCAATCCCTGGCGCAATTAAAATTTGCGTCAGTAAAAAATTAATTTTTGAAAAATTTACTATAGAAAAGGCAATCCCTGGCGTATTTAAAATTTGCGACAGTAGAAAATTATTTTTTGAAAAATTTACTGTAGAAAAGGCAATCCCTGGCGCAATTAAAATTTGCGACAGGTAAAAATTATTTTTTGCAAAATTTACTATAGAAAAGGCAATCCCTGGCGCAATTAAAATTTGCGACTGTAGAAAATTATTTTTTGAATAATTTACTGTAGAAAAGGCAATCCCTGGCGCAATTAAAATTTGCGACAGGTAAAAATTATTTTTTGCAAAATTTACTATAGAAAGGGCAATCCCTGGCGCAATTAAAATTTGCGACAGTAGAAAATTATTTTTTTAATAATTTACTGTAGAAAAGGCAATCCCTGGCGGAATTAAAATTTGCGACAGTAGAAAATTATTTTTTGAAAAATTTACTATAGAAAAGACAATCCCTGGCGCAATTAAAATTTGCGACAGTAAAAAATTATTTTTTGAATAATTTACTATAGAAAAGGCAATCCCTGGCGCAATTAAAATTTGCGACAGTAAAAAATTATTTTTTGAATAATTTACTATAAAAAGGGCAATCCCTGGCGTATTTAAAATTTGCGACAGTAAAAAATTAATTTTTGAAAAATTTACTATAGAAAAGGCAATCCCCGGAGTAATTAAAATTTCCGACAGTAAAAAATTATTTTTTGCAAAATTTACTATAGAAAATGCAATCCCTGGCGTATTTAAAATTTGCGACAGTAAAAAATTAATTTTTGAAAAATTTACTATAGAAAAGCAATCCCTCGCGCAATTAAAATTTGCGACAGTAAAAAATTAATTTTTGAAAAATTTACTATAGAAAACGCAATCCCTGGCGTATTTAAAATTTGTGACAGTAGAAAATTATTTATTGAAATATTTACTGTAGAAAAGGCAATCCCTGGCGCAATTAAAATTTGCGATAGTAAAAAATTATTTTTTGCAAAATTTACTATAGAAAGTCAATCCCTGGCGTATTTAAAATTTGCGACACTAAAAAATTATTTTTTGCAAGATTTACTATAGAAAAGGCAATCCCTGGCGTAATTAAAATTTGCGACAGTAAAAAATTATTTTTTGCAAAATTTACTATAGAAAAGGCAATCCCTGGCGTAATTAAAATTTGCGACAAAAAAAATTATTTTTTGCAAAATTTACTATAAAAGAGGCAATCCCTGGCCAATTAAAATTTGCGACAGTATAAAATTAAATTTTGAAAAATTTACTATAGAAAAGGCAATCCCTGGCGTAATTAAAATTTGCGAGAGTATAAAATTATTTTTTGAAAAATTTACTATAGAAAAGGCAATCCCTGGCGTAATTAAAATTTGCGACAGTAAAAAATTATTTTTTGAAAAATTTACTGTAGAAAAGGCAATCCCTGGCGTATTTAAAATTTGCGACACTAAAAAATTATTTTTTGCAAAATTTACTATAGAAAAGGCAATCCCTGGCGTAATTAAAATTTGCGACAGTAAAAAATTATTTTTTGCAATCTTTACTATAGAAAAGGCAATCCCTGGCGTATTTAAAATTTGCGACAGTATAAAATTAATTTTTAAAAAATTTACTAGACAAAAGGCAATCCCTGGCGCAATTAAAATTTGCGTCAGTAAAAAATTAATTTTTGAAAAATTTACTATAGAAAAGGCAATCCCTGGCGTATTTAAAATTTGCGACAGTAGAAAATTATTTTTTGAAAAATTTACTGTAGAAAAGGCAATCCCTGGCGCAATTAAAATTTGCGACAGGTAAAAATTATTTTTTGCAAAATTTACTATAGAAAAGGCAATCCCTGGCGCAATTAAAATTTGCGACTGTAGAAAATTATTTTTTGAATAATTTACTGTAGAAAAGGCAATCCCTGGCGGAATTAAAATTTGCGACAGTAGAAAATTATTTTTTGAAAAATTTACTATAGAAAAGGCAATCCCTGGCGTAATTAAAATTTGCGACAGTAAAAAATTATTTTTTGCAAAATTTACTATAGAAAAGGCAATCCCTGGCGTATTTAAAATTTGCGACTGTAAAAAATTAATTTTTGAAAAATTTACTATAGAAAAGGCAATCCCTGGAGTAATTAAAATTTCCGACAGTAAAAAATTATTTTTTGCAAAATTTACTATAGAAAATGCAATCCCTGGCGTATTTAAAATTTGCGACAGTAAAAAATTAATTTTTGAAAAATTTACTATAGAAAAGCAATCCCTGGCGCAATTAAAATTTGCGACAGTAAAAAATTAATTTTTGAAAAAATTACTATAGAAAAGGCAATCCCTGGCGTATTTAAAATTTGCGACAGTAGAAAATTATTTTTTGAAATATTTACTGCAGAAAAGGCAATCCCTGGCGCAATTAAAATTTGCGATAGTAAAAAATTATTTTTTGCAAAATTTACTATAGAAATTCAATCCCTGGCGCAATTAAAATTTGCGACAGTAGAAAATTATTTTTTGAACAATTTACTGTAGAAAAGGCAATCCCTGGCGCAATTAAAATTTGCGACAGTAGAAAATTATTTTTTGAAAAATTTTCTATAGAAAAGGCAATCCCTGGCGTATTTAAAATTTGCGACAGTAGAAAATTATTTTTTGAAAAAATTACTATAGAAAAGGCAATCCCTGGCGTATTTAAAATTTGCGACAGTAGAAAATTACTTTTTGAAATATTTACTGCAGAAAAGGCAATCCCTGGCGCAATTAAAATTTGCGATAGTAAAAAATTATTTTTTGCAAAATTTACTATAGAAAGTCAATCCCTGGCGCAATTAAAATTTGCGACAGTAGAAAATTATTTTTTGAACAATTTACTGTAGAAAAGGCAATCCCTGGCGCAATTAAAATTTGCGACAGTAGAAAATTATTTTTTGAAAAATTTTCTATAGAAAAGGCAATAACTGGCGCAATTAAAATTTGCGACAGTAAAAAATTTATTTTTTTAATAATTTATTATAGAAAAGGCAATCCCTGGCGCAATTAAAATTTGCGACAGTAAAAAATTATTTTCTGAATAATTTACTATAGAAAAGGCAATCCCTGGCGTAATTAAAATTTGCGACAGTAAAAAATTATTTTTTGAAAAATTTACTACAGAAAAGGCAATCCCTGGCGGATTTAAAATTTGCGACAGTAAAAAATTATTTTTTGAATAATTTACTATAGAAAAGGCAATCCCTGGCGCAATTAAAATTTGCGACAGTAGAAAATTATTTTTTGAAAAATTTACTATAGAAAAGGTAATCCCTGGCGTATTTAAAATTTGCGACAGTAAAAACTTATTTTTTGAATAATTTACTATAGAAAAGGCAATCCCTGGCGTATTTAAAATTTGCGGCAGAAAAAAATTATTTTTTGCAAAATTTACTATAGAAAAGGCAAACCCTGGCGTAATTAAAATTTGCGACAGTAAAAAATTATTTTTTGCAAAATTTACTATAGAAAAGGCAATCCCTGGCGTAATTAAAATTTGCGACAAAAAAAAATATTTTTTGCAAAATTTACTATAAAAGAGGCAATCCCTGGCCAATTGAAATTTGCGACAGTATAAAATTAAATTTTGAAAAATTTACTATAGAAAAGGCAATCCCTGGCGTAATTAAAATTTGCGACGGTATAAAATTATTTTTTGAAAAATTTACTATAGAAAAGGCAATCCCTGGCGTAATTAAAATTTGCGAAAGTAAAAGATTATTTTTTGAAAAATTTACTGTAGAAAAGGCAATCCCTGGCGTATTTAAAATTTGCGACACTAAAAAATTATTTTTTGCAAAATTTACTATAGAAAAGGCAATCCCTGGCGTAATTAAAATTTGCGACAGTAAAAAATTATTTTTTGCAAAATTTACTATAGAAAAGGCAATCCCTGGCGTATTTAAAATTTGCGACAGTAAAAAATTAATTTTTGAAAAATTTACTATAGAAAAGGCAATCCCTGGCGCAATTAAAATTTGCGACAGTAAAAAATTAATTTTTGAAAAATTTACTATAGAAAAGGCAATCCCTGGCGTATTTAAAATTTGCGACAGTAGAAAATTATTTTTTGAAAAATTTACTGTAGAAAAGGCAATCCCTGGCGCAATTAAAATTTGCGACAGCTAAAAATTATTTTTTGCAAAATTTACTATAGAAAAGTCAATCCCTGGCGCAGTTAAAATTTGCGACAGTAGAAAATTATTTTTTTAATAATTTACTGTAGAAAAGGCAATACCTGGCGGAATTAAAATTTGCGACAGTAGAAAATTATTTTTTGAAAAATTTACTATAGAAAAGGCAATCCCTGGCGCAATTAAAATTTGCGACAGTAAAAAATTATTTTTTGAATAATTTACTATAGAAAAGGCAATCCCTGGCGCAATTAAAATTTGCGACAGTAAAAAATTATTTTTTGAATAATTTACTATAGAAAAGGCAATCCCTGGCGTATTTAAAATTTGCGACAGTAAAAATTTAATTTTTGAAAAATTTACTATAGAAAAGGCAATCCCTGGAGTAATTAAAATTTCCGACAGTAAAAAATTATTTTTTGCAAAATTTACTATAGAAAATGCAATCCCTGGCGTATTTAAAATTTGCGACAGTAAAAAATTAATTTTTGAAAAATTTACTGTAGAAAAGCAATCCCTGGCGCAATTAAAATTTGCGACAGTAAAAAATTAATTTTTGAAAAATTTACTATAGAAAACGCAATCCCTGGCCCATTTAAAATTTGCGACAGTAGAAAATTATTTTTTGAAATATTTACTGTAGAAAAGGCAATCACTGGCGCAATTAAAATTTGCGATAGTAAAAAATTATTTTTTGCAAAATTTACTATAGAAAGTCAATCCCTGGCGTATTTAAAATTTGCGACACTAAAAAATTATTTTTTGCAAGATTTACTATAGAAAAGGCAATCCCTGGCGTAATTAAAATTTGCGACAGTAAAAAATTATTTTTTGCAAAATTTACTATAGAAAAGGCAATCCCTGGCGTAATTAAAATTTGCGACAAAAAAAATTATTTTTTGCAAAATTTACTATAAAAGAGGCAATCCCTGGCCAATTAAAATTTGCGACAGTATAAAATTATATTTTGAAAAATTTACTATAGAAAAGGCAATCCCTGGCGTAATTAAAATTTGCGACAGTATAAAATTATTTTTTGAAAAATTTACTATAGAAAAGGCAATCCCTGGCGTAATTAAAATTTTCGACAGTAAAAAATTATTTTTTGAAAAATTTACTGTAGAAAAGGCAATCCCTGGCGTATTTAAAATTTGCGACACTAAAAAATTATTTTTTGCAAAATTTACTATAGAAAAGGCAATCCCTGGCGTAATTAAAATTTGAGACAGTAAAAAATTATTTTTTGCAAAATTTACTATGGAAAACGCAATCCCTGGCGTATTTAAAATTTGCGACAGTATAAAATTAATTTTTGAAAAATTTACTATACAAAAGGCAATCCCTGGCGCAATTAAAATTTGCGTCAGTAAAAAATTAATTTTTGAAAAATTTACTATAGAAAAGGCCATCCCTGGCGTATTTAAAATTTGCGACAGTAGAAAATTATTTTTTGAAAAATTTACTGTAGAAAAGGCAATCCCTGGCGCAATTAAAATTTGCGACAGGTAAAAATTATTTTTTGCAAAATTTACTATAGAAAAGCAATCCCTGGCGCAGTTAAAATTTGCAACAGTAGAAAATTATTTTTTGAATAATTTACTGTAGAAAAGGCAATCCCTGGCGAAATTAAAATTTGCGACAGTAGAAATTTATTTTTTGAAAAATTTACTATAGAAGAGGCAATCCCTGGCGCAATTAAAATTTGCGACAGTAAAAAATTATTTTTTGAATAATTTACTATAGAAAAGGCAATCAATCCCTGGCGCAATTAAAATTTGCGACAGTAAAAAATTATTTTTTGAATAATTTACTATAGAAAAGGCAATCCCTGGCGTATTTAAAATTTGCGACAGTAAAAAATTAATTTTTGAAAAATTTACTATAGAAAAGGCAATCCCTGGAGTAATTAAAATTTCCGACAGTAAAAAATTATGTTTTGCAAAATTTACTATAGAAAATGCAATCCCTGGCGTATTTAAAATTTGCGACAGTAAAAAATTAATTTTTGAAAAATTTACTATAGAAAAGCAATCCCTGGCGCAATTAAAATTTGCGACAGTAAAAAATTAATTTTTGAAAAATTTACTATAGAAAAGGCAATCCCTGGCGTATTTAAAATTTGCGACAGTAGAAAATTATTTTTTGAAATATTTACTGTAGAAAAGGCAATCCCTGGCGCAATTAAAATTTGCGATAGTAAAAAATTATTTTTTGCAAAATTTACTATAGAAAGTCAATCCCTGGCGCAATTAAAATTTGCGACAGTAGAAAATTATTTTTTGAACAATTTACTGTAGAAAAGGCAATCCCTGGCGCAATTAAAATTTGCGACATTAGAAAATTATTTTTTGAAAAATTTTCTATAGAAAAGGCAATAACTGGCGCAATTAAAATTTGCGACAGTAAAAAATTATTTTTTTAATAATTTACTATAGAAAAGGCAATACCTGGCTGATTTATAATTTGCGACAGTAAAAAATTATTTTTTGAATAATTTACTATAGAAAAGGCAATCCCTAGCGGATTAAAAATTTGCGACAGTAAAAAATTATTTTTTGCAAAATTTACTATAGAAAGTCAATCCCTGGCGCAATTAAAATTTGCGACAGTAGAAAATTATTTTTTGAACAATTTACTGTAGAAAAGGCAATCCCTGGCGCAATTAAAATTTGCGACATTAGAAAATTATTTTTTGAAAAATTTTCTATAGAAAAGGCAATAACTGGCGCAATTAAAATTTGCGACAGTAAAAAATTATTTTTTTAATAATTTACTATAGAAAAGGCAATACCTGGCTGATTTATAATTTGCGACAGTAAAAAATTATTTTTTGAATAATTTACTATAGAAAAGGCAATCCCTAGCGGATTAAAAATTTGCGACAGTAAAAAATTATTTTTTGCAAAATTTACTATAGAAATGTCAATCCCTGGCGTAATTAAAATTTGCGACAGTAAAAAATTAATTTTTGAAAAATTTACTATACAAAAGGCAATCCCTGGCGCAATTAAAATTTGCGTCAGTAAAAAATTAATTTTTGAAAAATTTACTATAGAAAAGGCAATCCCTGGCGTATTTAAAATTTGCGACAGTAGAAAATTATTTTTTGAAAAATTTACTGTAGAAAAGGCAATCCCTGGCGCAATTAAAATTTGCGACAGGTAAAAATTATTTTTTGCAAAATTTACTATAGAAAAGCAATCCCTGGCGCAGTTAAAATTTGCAACAGTAGAAAATTATTTTTTGAATAATTTACTGTAGAAAAGGCAATCCCTGGCGAAATTAAAATTTTCGACAGTAGAAATTTATTTTTTGAAAAATTTACTATAGAAGAGGCAATCCCTGGCGCAATTAAAATTTGCGACAGTAAAAAATTATTTTTTGAATAATATACTATAGAAAAGGCAATCCCTGGCGCAATTAAAATTTGCGACAGTAAAAAATTATTTTTTGAATAATTTACTATAGAAAAGGCAATCCCTGGCGTATTTAAAATTTGCGACAGTAAAAAATTAATTTTTGAAAAATTTACTATAGAAAAGGCAATCCCTGGAGTAATTAAAATTTCCGACAGTAAAAAATTATGTTTTGCAAAATTTACTATAGAAAATGCAATCCCTGGCGTATTTAAAATTTGCGACAGTAAAAAATTAATTTTTGAAAAATTTACTATAGAAAAGCAATCCCTGGCGCAATTAAAATTTGCGACAGTAAAAAATTAATTTTTGAAAAATTTACTATAGAAAAGGCAATCCCTGGCGTATTTAAAATTTGCGACAGTAGAAAATTATTTTTTGAAATATTTACTGTAGAAAAGGCAATCCCTGGCGCAATTAAAATTTGCGATAGTAAAAAATTATTTTTTGCAAAATTTACTATAGAAAGTCAATCCCTGGCGCAATTAAAATTTGCGACAGTAGAAAATTATTTTTTGAACAATTTACTGTAGAAAAGGCAATCCCTGGCGCAATTAAAATTTGCGACATTAGAAAATTATTTTTTGAAAAATTTTCTATAGAAAAGGCAATAACTGGCGCAATTAAAATTTGCGACAGTAAAAAATTATTTTTTTAATAATTTACTATAGAAAAGGCAATACCTGGCTGATTTATAATTTGCGACAGTAAAAAATTATTTTTTGAATAATTTACTATAGAAAAGGCAATCCCTAGCGGATTAAAAATTTGCGACAGTAAAAAATTATTTTTTGCAAAATTTACTATAGAAATGTCAATCCCTGGCGTAATTAAAATTTGCGACAGTAAAAAATTAATTTTTGAAATATTTACTATAGAAAAGGCAATCCCTGGCGCAATTAAAATTTGCGACAGTAAAAAATTATTTTTTGAATAATTTACTATAGAAAAGGCAATCCCTGGCGTAATTAAAATTTGCGACAGTAAAAAATTATTTTTTGAAATATTTACTATAGAAAAGGCAATCCCTGGCGTAATTAAAATTTGCGACAGAAATAAATTATTTTTTTGAAAAATTTACTATAAAAAAGGCAATCCCTGGCGGATTTAAAATTTGCGACATTAGAAAATTATTTTTTGAAAAATTTACTATAGAAAAGGCAATCCCTGGCGTATTTAAGATTTGCGACAGTAAAAAATTATTTTTTGAATAATTTACTATAGAAAAGGCAATCCCAGGCGTATTTAAAATTTGCGACAGTAAAAAATTAATTTGTGAAAAATTTAATATAGAAAAGGCAATCCCTGGCGTAATTAAAATTTGCGACAGTTAAAAATTAATTTTTGAAAAATTTACTATAGAAAAGGCAATCCCTGGCGTAAATAAAATTTGCGACAGTAAAAAATTATTTTTTGAAAAATTTACTATAGAAAAGGCAATCCCTGTTGTATTTAAAATTTGCGACACTAAAAAATTATTTTTTGCAAAATTTACTATAGAAAAGGTTATCCCTGGCGTAATTAAAATTTGCGACAGTAAAAAATCATTTTTTGCAAAATTTACTATAGAAAAAGCAATCCCTGGCTTATTTAAAATTTGCGACAGTAAAAAATTAATTTTTGAAAAATTTACTATAGAAAAGGCAATCCCTGGCGCAATTAAAATTTGCGACAGAAAAAATTAATTTTTGAAAAATTTACTATAGAAAAGGCAATCCCTGGCGTATTTAAAATTTGCGACAGTAGATAATTATTTTTTGAAAAATTTACTGTAGAAAAGGCAATCCCTGGCGCAATTAAAATTTGCGACAGTAAAAAATTATTTTTTGCAAAATTTACTATAGAAAAGGCAATCCCTGGCGCAATTAAAATTTGCGACAGTAGAAAATTATTTTTTGAATAATTTACTGTAGAAAAGGCAATCCCTGGCGAAATTAAAATTTGCGACAGTAGAAAATTATTTTTTGAAAAATTTACTATAGAAAAGGCAATCCCTGGCGTATTTAAAATTTGCGACAGTCAAAAATTATTTTTTGAATAATTTACTATAGAAAAGGCAATCCCAGGCGCAATTCAAATTTGCGGCAGTAGAAAATTATTTTTTGAAAAATTTACTATTGAAAAGGCTATCCCTGGCGTATTTAAAATTTGCGACAGTAAAAAATTATTTTTTGAATAATTTACTATAGAAAAGGCAATCCCTGGCGCAATTAAAATTTGCGACAGTAGAAAATTATTTTTTGAAAAATTTGCTATAGAAAAGGCAATCCCTGGCGTATTTAAAATTTGCGACCGTAAAAAATTATTTTTTGAATAATTTACTATAGAAAAGGCAGTCCCTGGCGTATTTAAAATTTGCGACAGTAAAAAATTATTTTTTGCAAAATTTACTATAGAAAAGGCAATCCCTGGCGTAATTAAAATTTGCGACAGTAAAAAATTATTTTTTGCAAAATTTACTGTAGAAAAGGCAATCCCTGGCGTAATTAAAATTTGCGACAATAAAAAATTATTTTTTGAAAAATTTACTATAGAAAAGGCAATCCCTGGCGTAATTAAAAGTTGCGACAGTAAAAAATTATTTTTTGAAAAATTTACTGTAGAATAGGCAATCCCTGGCGTATTTAAAATTTGCGACAGTAAAAAATTATTTTTTGCAAAATTTACTATAGAAGTGGCAATCCCTGGCGTAATTCAAATTTGCGACAGTAAAAAATTAATTTTTGAAAAATTTACTATAGAAAAGCAATCCCTGGCGTAATTAAAATTTGCGACAGTAAAAAGTTATTTTTTGCAAAATTTACAATAGAAAAGGCAATCCCTGGCGTAATTAAAATTGGCGACAAAAAAAATTATTTTTTGCAAAATTTACTATAAAAGAGGCAATCCCTGGCCAATTAAAATTTGCGACAGTATAAAATTAAATTTTGAAAAATTTACTATAGAAAAAGCAATCCCTAAAAAATTAACTTTTGAAAAATTTACTATAGAAAAGGCAATCCCTGGCGCAATTAAAATTTGCGACAGTATAACATTATTTTTTGAAAAATTTACTATAGAAAAGGCAATCCTGGGCGTAATTAAAATTTGCGACAGTAAAAAATTATTTTTTGAAAAATTTACTGTAGAAAAGGCAATCCCTGGCGTATTTAAAATTTGCGACACTAAAAAATTATTTTTTGCAAAATTTACTATAGAAAAGGCAATCCCTGGCGTAATTAAAATTTACGATAGTAAAAAATTATTTTTTGCAAAATTTACTATATAAAGTCCATCCCTGGCGCAATTAAAATTTGCGACAGGAGAAAATTATTTTTTGAACAATTTACTGTAGAAAAGGCCATCCCTGGCGCAATTAAAATTTGCGACAGTAGAAAATTATTTTTTGAAAAATTTTCTATAGAAAAGGCAATAACTGGCGCAATTAAAATTTGCGACAGTAAAAAATTATTTTTTTAATAATTTACTATAGAAAAGGCAATCCCTGGCGCAATTAAAATTTGCGACAGTAAAAAATTATTTTTTGAATAATTTACTACAGAAAAGGCAATCCCTGGCGTAATTATAATTTGCGACAGTAAAAAATTATTTTTTGAAAAATTTACTACAGAAAAGGCAATCCCTGGCGGATTTAAAATTTGCGACAGTAAAAAATTATTTTTTGAATAATTTACTATAGAAAAGGCAATCCCTGGCGCAATTAAAAATTGCGACAGTAGAAACTTATTTTTTGAAAAATTTACTATAGAAAAGGTAAACCCTGGCATATTTAAAATTTGCGACAGTAAAAACTTATTTTTTGAATAATTTACTATAGAAAAGGCAATCCCTGGCGTATTTAAAATTTGCGACAGTAAAAAATTATTTTTTGAAAAATTTACTATAGAAAAGCAATCCCTGGCGCAATTAAAATTTGCGACAGTAAAAAATTAATTTTTGAAAAATTTACTATAGAAAACGCAATCTCTGGCGTATTTAAAATTTGCGACAGTAGAAAATTATTTTTTGAAATATTTACTGTAGAAAAGGCAATCCCTGGCGCAATTAAAATTTGCGATAGTAAAAAATTATTTTTTGCAAAATTTACTATAGAAAGTCAATCCCTGGCGTATTTAAAATTTGCGAAACTAAAAAATTATTTTTTGCAAAATTTACTATAGAAAAGGCAATCCCTGGCGTAATTAAAATTTGCGACAGTAAAAAATTATTTTTTGCAAAATTTACTATAGAAAAGGCAATCCCTGGCGTAATTAAAATTTGCGACAGTAAAAAATTATTTTTTGCAAAATTTACTATAGAAAAGGCAATCCCTGGCGTAATTAAAATTTGCGACAAAAAAAATTATTTTTTGCAAAATTTACTATAAAAGAGGCAATCCCTGGCCAATTAAAATTTACGACAGTATAAAATTAAATTTTGAAAAATTTACTATAGAAAAGGCAATCCCTGGCGTAATTAAAATTTGCGACAGTATAAAATTATTTTTTGAAAAATTTACTATAGAAAAGGCAATCCCTGGCGTAATTAAAATTTGCGACAGTAAAAAATTATTATTTGAAAAATTTACTGTAGAAAAGGCGATCCCTGGCGTATTTAAAATTTGCGACACTAAAAAATTATTTTTCGCAAAATTTACTATAGAAAAGGCAATCCCTGGCGTAATTAAAATTTGCGACAGTAAAAAATTTTTTTTTGCAAAATTTACTATAGAAAAGGCAATCCCTGGCGTATTTAAAATTTGCGACAGTATAAAATTAATTTTTGAAAAATTTACTATAGAAAAGGCTATCGCTGGCGCAATTAACATTTGCGACAGTAAAAAATTAATTTTTGAAAAATTTACTATAGAAAAGGCAATCCCTGGCGTATTTAAAATTTGCGACAGTAGAAAATTATTTTTTGAAAAATTTACTGTAGAAAAGGCAATCCCTGGCGCAATTAAAATTTGCGACAGGTAAAAATTATTTTTTGCAAAATTTACTATAGAAAAGGCAATCACTGGCGCAATTAAAATTTGGGACAATAGAAAATTATTTTTTGAATAATTTACTGTAGAAAAGGCAATCCCTGGAGTAATTAAAATTTCCGACAGTAAAAAATTATGTTTTGCAAAATTTACTATAGAAAATGCAATCCCTGGCGTATTTAAAATTTGCGACAGTAAAAAATTAATTTTTGAAAAATTTACTATAGAAAAGCAATCCCTGGCGCAATTAAAATTTGCGACAGTAAAAAATTAATTTTTGAAAAATTTACTATAGAAAAGGCAATCCCTGGCGTATTTAAAATTTGCGACAGTAGAAAATTATTTTTTGAAATATTTACTGTAGAAAAGGCAATCCCTGGCCCAATTAAAATTTGCGATAGTAAAAAATTATTTTTTGCAAAATTTACTATAGAAAGTCAATCCCTGGCGCAATTAAAATTTGCGACAGTAGAAAATTATTTTTTGAACAATTTACTGTAGAAAAGGCAACCCCTGGCGCAATTAAAATTTGCGACAGTAGAAAATTATTTTTTGAAAAATTTTCTATAGAAAAGGTAATTACTGGCGCAATTAAAATTTGCGATAGTAAAAAATTATTTTTTTAATAATTTACTATAGCAAAGGCAATCCCTGGCTGATTTAAAATTTGCGTCAGTAAAAAATTATTTTTTGAATAATTTACTATAGAAAAGGCAATCCCAAGCGGATTGAAAAATTTGCGACAGTAAAAAATTATTTTTTGCAAAATTTACTATAGAAAAGGCAATCCCTGGCGTAATTAAAATTTGCGACAGTAAAAAATTAGTTTTTGAAAAATTTACTATAGAAAAGGCAATTCCTGGCGCAATTAAAATTTGCGACAGTAAAAAATTATTTTTTGAATAATTTACTATAGAAAAGGCAATCCCTGGCGTAATTAAAATTTGCGACAGTAAAAAATTATTTTTTGAAAAATTTACTATAGAAAAGGCAATCCCTGGCGTAATTAAAATTTGCGACAGAAAAAAATTATTTTTTTGAAAAATTTACTATAAAAAAGCAATCCCTGGGGGATTTAAAATTTGCGACATTAGAAAATTATTTTTTCAAAAATTTACTATAGAAAAGGCAATCCCTGGCGTATTTAAGATTTGCGACAGTAAAAAACTATTTTTTGAATAATTTACTATAGAAAAGGCATTCCCAGGCGTATTTAAAATTTGCGACAGTAAAAAATTAATTTGTGAAAAATTTAATATAGAAAAGGCAATCCCTGGCGTAATTAAAATTTGCGACAGTTAAAAATTAATTTGTGAAAAATTTACTATAGAAAAGCAATCCCTGGCATATTTAAAATTTGCGACAGTAAAAAATTAATTTTTGAAAAATTTACTATAGAAAAGGCAATCCCTGGCGCAATTAAAATTTGCGACAGTAAAAAATTATTTTTTGAAAAATTTACTACAGAAAAGGCAATCTCTGGCGGATGTAAAATTTGCGACAGTAAAAAATTATTTTTTGAATAATTTACTATAGAAAAGGCAATCCCTGGCGCAAATAAAATTTGCGACAGTAGAAAATTATTTTTTGAAAAATTTACTATAGAAAAGGTAAACCCTGGCGCAATCAAAATTTTCGACAGTAGAAAATTATTTTTTGAAAAATTTACTACAGAAAAGGCAATCTCTGGCGGATGTAAAATTTGCGACACTAAAAAATTATTTTTTGCAAAATTTACTATAGAAAAGGCAATCCCTGGCGTATTTAAAATTTGCGACAGTAAAAAATTATTTTTTGAAAAATTTACTACAGAAAAGGCAATCCCTGGCGGATTTAAAATTTGCGACAGTAAAAAATTATTTTTTGAAAAATTTACTACAGAAAAGGCAATCCCTGGCGGATTTAAAATTTGCGACAGTAAAAAATTATTTTTTGAATAATTTGCTATAGAAAAGGCAATCCCTGGCGCAATTAAAATTTACGACAGTAGAAAATTATTTTTTGAAAAATTTACTATAGAAAAGGTAAACCCTGGCGTATTTAAAATTTGCGACAGTAAAAACTTATTTTTTGAATAATTTACTATAGAAAAGGCAATCCCTGGCGCAATTAAAATTTGCGACAGTAAAAAATTATTTTTTGAATAATTTACTGTAGAAAAGGCAATCCCTGGCGTAATTAAAATTTGCGACAAAAAAAATTATTTTTTGCATAATTTACTATAAAAGAGGCAATCCCTGGCCAATTAAAATTTGCGAAAGTATAAAATTAAATTTTGAAAAATTTACTATAGAAAAGGCAATCCCTGGCGTAATTAAAATTTGCGACAGTATAAAATTATTTTTTGAAAAATTTACTATAGAAAAGGCAATTCCTGGCGTAATTAAAATTTGCGACAGTAAAAAATTATTTTTTGAAAAATTTACTGTAGAAAAGGCAATCCCTGGCGCAATTAAAATTTGCGACAGTAAAAAATTATTTTTTGAAAAATTTACTGTAGAAAAGGCAATTCCTGGCGCAATTAAAATTTGCGACAGTAAAAAAGTATTTTTTGAATAATTTACTATAGAAAGGGCAATCCCTGGCGCAATTAAAATTTGCGACAGTAGAAAATTATTTTTTGAAAAATTTTCTATAGAAAAAGCAATAACTGGCGCAATTAAAATTTGCGACAGTAAAAAATTATTTTTTGAATAATTTACTATAGAAAAGGCAATCCCTGGCGTAATTAAAATTTGCGACAGTAAAAAATTATTTTTTGAAAAATTTACTATAGAAAAGGCAATCCCTGGCGTAATTAAATTTTGCGACAGAAAAAAATTATTTTTTTGAAAAATTTACTATAAAAAAGCAATCCCTGGGGGATTTAAAATTTGCGACATTAGAAAATTATTTTTTGAAAAATTTACTATAGAAAAGGCAATCCCTGGCGTATTTAAGATTTGCGACAGCAAAAAACTATTTTTTGAATAATTTACTATAGAAAAGGCATTCCCAGGCGTATTTAAAATTTGCGACAGTAAAAAATTAATTTGTGAAAAATTTAATATAGTAAAGGCAATCCCTGGCGTAATTAAAATTTGCGACAGTTAAAAATTAATTTGTGAAAAATTTACTATAGAAAAGCAATCCCTGGCATATTTAAAATTTGCGACAGTAAAAAATTAATTTTTGAAAAATTTACTATAGAAAAGGCAATCCCTGGCGCAATTAAAATTTGCGACAGTAAAAAATTATTTTTTGAAAAATTTACTACAGAAAAGGCAATCCCTGGCGGATGTAAAATTTGCGACAGTAAAAAATTATTTTTTGAATAATTTACTATAGAAAAGGCAATCCCTGGCGCAATTAAAATTTGCGACAGTAGAAAATTATTTTTTGAAATATTTACTATAGAAAAGGTAAACCCTGGCGTATTTAAAATTTGCGACAGTAAAAACTTATTTTTTGAATAATTTACTGTAGAAAAGGCAATCCCTGGCGTATTTAAAATTTGCGACACTAAAAAATTATTTTTTGCAAAATTTACTATAGAAAAGGCAATCCCTGGCGTAATTAAAATTTGCGATAGTAAAAAATTATTTTTTGCAAAATTTACTATAGAAAGTCCATCCCTGGCGCAATTAAAATTTGCGACAGTAGAAAATTATTTTTTGAACAATTTACTGTAGAAAAGGCAATCCCTGGCGCAATCAAAATTTTCGACAGTAGAAAATTATTTTTTGAAAAATTTTCTATAGAAAAGGCAATAACTGGCGCAATTAAAATTTGCGACAGTAAAAAATAATTTTTTTAATAATTTACTATAGAAATGGCAATCCCTGGCGCAATTAAAATTTGCGACAGTAAAAAATTATTTTTTGAATAATTTACTATAGAAAAGGCAATCCCTGGCGTAATTAAAATTTGCGACAGTAAAAAATTATTTTTTGAAAAATTTACTATAGAGAGTCCATCCCTGGCGCAATTAAAATTTGCGACAGTAGAAAATTATTTTTTGAACAATTTACTGTAGAAAAGGCAATCCCTGGCGCAATTAAAATTTGCGACAGTAGAAAATTATTTTTTGAAAAATTTTCTATAGAAAAGGCAATAACTGGCGCAATTAAAATTTGCGACAGTAAAAAATTATTTTTTTAATAATTTACTATAGAAAAGGCAATCCCTGGCGCAATTAAAATTTGCGACAGTAAAAAATTATTTTTTGAATAATTTACTGTAGAAAAGGCAATCCCTGGCGTATTTAAAATTTGCGACAGTCAAAAATTATTTTTTGAAAAATTTACTACAGAAAAGGCAATCCCTGGCGGATTTAAAGTTTGCGACAGTAAAAAATTATTTTTTGAATAATTTGCTATAGAAAAGGCAATCCCTGGCGCAATTAAAATTTGCGACAGTAGAAAATTATTTTTTGAAAAATTTACTATAGAAAAGGTAAACCCTGGCGTATTTAAAATTTGCGACAGTAAAAACTTATTTTTTGAATAATTTACTATAGAAAAGGCAATCCCTGGCGCAATTAAAATTTGCGACAGTAAAAAATTATTTTTTGAATAATTTACTGTAGAAAAGGCAATCCCTAGCGTAATTAAAATTTGCGACAAAAAAAATTATTTTTTGCAAAATTTACTATAAAAGAGGCAATCCCTGGCCAATTAAAATTTGCGACAGTATAAAATTAAATTTTGAAAAATTTACTATAGAAAAGGCAATCCCTGGCGTAATTAAAATTTGCGACAGTATAAAATTATTTTTTGAAAAATTTACTATAGAAAAGGCAATTCCTGGCGTAATTAAAATTTGCGACAGTAAAAAATTATTTTTTGAAAAATTTACTGTAGAAAAGGCAATCCCTGGCGTATTTAAAATTTGCGACACTAAAAAATTATTTTTTGCAAAATTTACTATAGAAAAGGCAATCCCTGGCGTAATTAAAATTTGCGATAATAAAAAACTATTTTTTGCAAAATTTACTATAGAAAGTCCATCCCTGGTGCAATTAAAATTTGCGACAGTAGAAAATTATTTTTTGAACAATTTACTGTAGAAAAGGCAATCCCTGGCGCAATTAAAATTTGCGACAGTAGAAAATTATTTTTTGAAAAATTTTCTATAGAAAAGGCAATAACTGGCGCAATTAAAATTTGCGACAGTAAAAAATTATTTTTTTAATAATTTACTATAGAAAAGGCGATCCCTGGCGCAATTAAAATTTGCGACAGTAAAAAATTATTTTTTGAATAATTTACTATAGAAAAGCAATCCCTGGCGTAATTAAAATTTGCGACAGTAAAAAATTATTTTTTGAAAAATTTACTCCAGAAAAGGCAATCCCTGGCGGATTTAAAATTTGCGACAGTAAAAAGTTATTTTTTGAATAATTTACTATAGAAAAGGCAATCCCTGGCGCAATTAAAATTTGCGACAGTAGAAAATTATTTTTTGAAAAATTTACTATAGAAAAGGTAAACCCTGGCGTATTTAAAATTTGCGACAGTAAAAACTTATTTTTTGAATAATTTACTATAGAAAAGGCAATCCCTGGCTTTTTTAAAATTTGCGACAGTAAAAAATTATTTTTTGCAAAATTTACTATAGAAAAGGCAATCCTTGGCGTAATTAAAATTTGCGACAGTAAAAAATTATTTTTTGAAAAATTTACTGTAGAAAATGCAATCCCTGGCGTATTTAAAATTTGCGACACCAAAAAATTTTTTTTTGCAAAATTTACTATAGAAATGGCAATCCCTGGCGTAATTAAAATTTGCGATAGTAAAAAATTATTTTTTGCAAAATTTACTGTAGAAAGTCCATCCCTGGCGCTATTAAAATTTGCGACAGTAGAAAATTATTTTTCGATCAAATTACTGTAGAAAAGGCAATCCCTGGCGCAATTAAAATTTGCGACAGTAGAAAATTATTTTTTGAAAAATTTTCTATAGAAAAGGCAATAACTGGCGCAATTAAAATTTGCGACAGTAAAAAATTATTTTTTTAATAATTTACTATAGAAAAGGCAATCCCTGGCGCAATTCAAATTTGCGACAGTAAAAAATTATTTTTTGAATAATTTACTATAGAAAAGGCAATCCCTGGCGTAATTAAAATTTGCGACAGTAAAAAATTATTTTTTGAAAAATTTACTACAGAAAAGGCAATCCCTGGCGGATTTAAAATTTGCGACAGTAAAAAATTATTTTTTGAATAATATACTATAGAAAAGGCAATCCCTGGCGCAATTAAAATTTGCGACAGTAGAAAATTATTTTTTGAAAAATTTACTGTAGAAATGGCAATCCTTGGCGCAATTAAAATTTGCGACAGTAAAAAATTATTTTTTGAAAAATTTACTGTAGAAAAGGCAATCCCTGGCGCAATTAAAATTTGCGACAGTAAAAAATTATTTTTTGAATAATTTACTGTACAAAAGGCAATCCCTGGCGTAATTAAAATTTGCGACAAAAAAAATTATTTTTTGCAAAATTTACTATAAAAGAGGCAATCCTGGCCAATTAAAATTTGCGACAGTATAAAATTAAATTTTGAAAAATTTACTATAGAAAAGGCAATCCCTGGCGTAATTAAAATTTGCGACAGTATAAAATTATTTTTTGAAAAATTTACTATAGAAAAGGCAATTCCTGGCGTAATTAAAATTTGCGACAGTAAAAAATTATTTTTGAAAAATTTACTGTAGAAAAGGCAATCCCTGGCGCAATTAGAATTTGCGACAGTAAAAAATTATTTTTTGAAAAATTTAGTGTAGAAAAGGCAATTCCTGGCGCAATTAAAATTTGCGACAGTAAAAAAGTATTTTTTGAATAATTTACTATAGAAAGGGCAATCCCTGGCGCAATTAAAATTTGCGACAGTAGAAAATTATTTTTTGAAAAATTTTCTATAGAAAAGGCAATAACTGGCGCAATTAAAATTTGCGACAGTAAAAAATTATTTTTTGAATAATTTACTATAGAAAAGGCAATCCCTGGCGTAATTAAAATTTGCGACAGTAAAAAATTATTTTTTGAAAAATTTACTATAGAAAAGGCAATCCCTGGCGTAATTAAAATTTGCGACAGAAAAAAATTATTTTTTTGAAAAATTTACTATAAAAAAGCAATCCCTGGGGGATTTAAAATTTGCGACATTAGAAAATTATTTTTTGAAAAATTTACTATAGAAAAGGCAATCCCTGGCGTATTTAAGATTTGCGACAGCAAAAAACTATTTTTTGAATAATTTACTATAGAAAAGGCATTCCCAGGCGTATTTAAAATTTGCGACAGTAAAAAATTAATTTGTGAAAAATTTAATATAGTAAAGGCAATCCCTGGCGTAATTAAAATTTGCGACAGTTAAAAATTAATTTGTGAAAAATTTACTATAGAAAAGCAATCCCTGGCATATTTAAAATTTGCGACAGTAAAAAATTAATTTTTGAAAAATTTACTATAGAAAAGGCAATCCCTGGCGCAATTAAAATTTGCGACAGTAAAAAATTATTTTTTGAAAAATTTACTACAGAAAAGGCAATCCCTGGCGGATGTAAAATTTGCGACAGTAAAAAATTATTTTTTGAATAATTTACTATAGAAAAGGCAATCCCTGGCGCAATTAAAATTTGCGACAGTAGAAAATTATTTTTTGAAAAATTTACTATAGAAAAGGTAAACCCTGGAGTATTTAAAATTTGCGACAGTAAAAACTTATTTTTTGAATAATTTACTGTAGAAAAGGCAATCCCTGGCGTATTTAAAATTTGCGACACTAAAAAATTATTTTTTGCAAAATTTACTATAGAAAAGGCAATCCCTGGCGTAATTAAAATTTGCGATAGTAAAAAATTATTTTTTGCAAAATTTACTATAGAAAGTCCATCCCTGGCGCAATTAAAATTTGCGACAGTAGAAAATTATTTTTTGAACAATTTACTGTAGAAAAGGCAATCCCTGGCGCAATCAAAATTTTCGACAGTAGAAAATTATTTTTTGAAAAATTTTCTATAGAAAAGGCAATAACTGGCGCAATTAAAATTTGCGACAGTAAAAAATAATTTTTTTAATAATTTACTATAGAAATGGCAATCCCTGGCGCAATTAAAATTTGCGACAGTAAAAAATTATTTTTTGAATAATTTACTATAGAAAAGGCAATCCCTGGCGTAATTAAAATTTGCGACAGTAAAAAATTATTTTTTGAAAAATTTACTATAGAGAGTCCATCCCTGGCGCAATTAAAATTTGCGACAGTAGAAAATTATTTTTTGAACAATTTACTGTAGAAAAGGCAATCCCTGGCGCAATTAAAATTTGCGACAGTAGAAAATTATTTTTTGAAAAATTTTCTATAGAAAAGGCAATAACTGGCGCAATTAAAATTTGCGACAGTAAAAAATTATTTTTTTAATAATTTACTATAGAAAAGGCAATCCCTGGCGCAATTAAAACTTGCGACAGTAAAAAATTATTTTTTGAATAATTTACTGTAGAAAAGGCAATCCCTGGCGTATTTAAAATTTGCGACAGTAAAAAATTATTTTTTGAAAAATTTACTACAGAAAAGGCAATCCCTGGCGGATTTAAAATTTGCGACAGTAAAAAATTATTTTTTGAATAATTTGCTATAGAAAAGGCAATCCCTGGCGCAATTAAAATTTGCGACAGTAGAAAATTATTTTTTGAAAAATTTACTATAGAAAAGGTAAACCCTGGCGTATTTAAAATTTGCGACAGTAAAAACTTATTTTTTGAATAATTTACTATAGAAAAGGCAATCCCTGGCGCAATTAAAATTTGCGACAGTAAAAAATTATTTTTTGAATAATTTACTGTAGAAAAGGCAATCCCTGGCGTAATTAAAATTTGCGACAAAAAAAATTATTTTTTGCAAAATTTACTATAAAAGAGGCAATCCCTGGCCAATTAAAATTTGCGACAGTATAAAATTAAATTTTGAAAAATTTACTATAGAAAAGGCAATCCCTGGCGTAATTAAAATTTGCGACAGTATAAAATTAGTTTTTGAAAAATTTACTATAGAAAAGGCAATTCCTGGCATAATTAAAATTTGCGACAGTAAAAAATTATTTTTTGAAAAATTTACTGTAGAAAAGGCAATCCCTGGCGTATTTAAAATTTGCGACACTAAAAAAATTATTTTTTGCAAAATTTACTATAGAAAAGGCAATCCCTGGCGTAATTAAAATTTGCGATAATAAAAAACTATTTTTTTCAAAATTTACTATAGAAAGTCCATCCCTGGTGCAATTAAAATTTGCGACAGTAGAAAATTATTTTTTGAACAATTTACTGTAGAAAAGGCAATCCCTGGCGCAATTAAAATTTGCGACAGTAGAAAATTATTTTTTGAAAAATTTTCTATAGAAAAGGCAATAACTGGCGCAATTAAAATTTGCGACAGTAAAAAATTATTTTTTTAATAATTTACTATAGAAAAGGCAATCCCTGGCGCAATTAAAATTTGCGACAGTAAAAAATTATTTTTTGAATAATTTACTATAGAAAAGCAGTCCTTGGCGTAATTAAAATTTGCGACAGTAAAAAATTATTTTTTGAAAAATTTACTCCAGAAAAGGCAATCCCTGGCGGATTTAAAATTTGCGACAGTAAAAAGTTATTTTTTGAATAATTTACTATAGAAAAGGCAATCCCTGGCGCAATTAAAATTTGCGACAGTAGAAAATTATTTTTTGAAAAATTTACTATAGAAAAGGTAAACCCTGGCGTATTTAAAATTTGCGACAGTAAAAACTTATTTTTTGAATAATTTACTATAGAAAAGGCAATCCCTGGCTTTTTTAAAATTTGCGACAGTAAAAAATTATTTTTTGCAAAATTTACTATAGAAAAGGCAATCCTTGGCGTAATTAAAATTTGCGACAGTAAAAAATTATTTTTTGAAAAATTTACTGTAGAAAAGGCAATCCCTGGCGTATTTAAAATTTGCGACACCAAAAAATTTTTTTTTGCAAAATTTACTATAGAAATGGCAATCCCTGGCGTAATTAAAATTTGCGATAGTAAAAAATTATTTTTTGCAAAATTTACTGTAGAAAGTCCATCCCTGGCGCTATTAAAATTTGCGACAGTAGAAAATTATTTTTCGATCAAATTACTGTAGAAAAGGCAATCCCTGGCGCAATTAAAATTTGCGACAGTAGAAAATTATTTTTTGAAAAATTTTCAATAGAAAAGGCAATAACTGGCGCAATTAAAATTTGCGACAGTAAAAAATTATTTTTTTTAATAATTTACTATAGAAAAGGCAATCCCTGGCGCAATTCAAATTTGCGACAGTAAAAAATTATTTTTTGAATAATTTACTATAGAAAAGGCAATCCCTGGCGTAATTAAAATTTGCGACAGTAAAAAATTATTTTTTGAAAAATTTACTATAGAAAAGGCAATCCCTGGCGTAATTAAAATTTGGGACAGTATAAAATTATTTTTTGAAAAATTTACTATAGAAAAGGCAATCCCTGGCGTAATTAAAATTTGCGACAGTAAAAAATTATTTTTTGAAAAATTTACTGTAGAAAAGGCAATCCCTGGCGTATTTAAAATTTGCGTCACTAAAAAATTATTTTTTGCAAAATTTACTATAGAAAAGGCAATCCCTGGCGTAATTAAAATTTGCGACAGTAAAAAATTATGTTTTGCAAAATTTACTATAGAAAAGGCAATCCCTGGCGTATTTAAAATTTGCGACAGTAAAAAATTAATTTTTGAAAAATTTACTATAGAAAAGGCAATCCCTGGCGCAATTAAAATTTGCGACAGTAAAAAATTAATTTTTGAAAAATTTACTATAGAAAAGGCAATCCCTGGCGTATTTAAAATTTGCGACAGTAGAAAATTATTTTTTGAAAAATTTACTATAGAAAAGGGAATCCCTGGCGCAATTAAAATTTGCGACAGTAAAAAATTATTTTTTGAATAATTTACTATAGAAAAGGCAATCCCTGCGCAATTAAAATTTGCGACAGTAAAAAATTATTTTTTGAATAATTTACTATAGAAAAGGCAATCCCTGGCGTATTTAAAATTTGCGACAGTAAAAAATTAATTTTTGAAAAATTTACTATAGAAAAGGCAATCCCTGGAGTAATTAAAATTTCCGTCAATAAAAAATTATGTTTTGCAAAATTTACTATAGAAAATGCAATCCCTGGCGTATTTAAAATTTGCGACAGTAAAAAATTAATTTTTGAAAAACTTACTATAGAAAAGCAATCCCTGGCGCAATTAAAATTTGCGACAGTATAAAATTAATTTTTGAAAAATTTACTATAGAAAAGGCAATCCCTTGCGTATTTAAAATTTGCGACAGTAGAAAATTATTTTTTGAAATATTTACTGTAGAAAAGGCAATCCCTGGCGCAATTAAAATTTGCGATAGTAAAAAATTATTTTTTGCAAAATTTACTATAGAAAGTCAATCCCTGGCGCAATTAAAATTTGCAACAGTAGAAAATTATTTTTTGAACAATTTACTGTAGAAAAGGCAATCCCAGGCGCAATTAAAATTTGCGACAATAGAAAATTATTTTTTGAAAAATTTTCTATAGAAAAGGCAATCCCTGGCGTAATTAAAATTTGCGACAGAAAAAAATTATTTTTTTGAAAAATTTTCTATAAAAAAGGCAATCCCTGGCGGATTTAAAATTTGCGACATTAGAAAATTATTTTTTGAAAAATTTACTATAGAAAAGGCAATCCCTGGCGTATTTAAGATTTGCGACAGTAAAAAAGTATTTTTTGAATAATTTACTATAGAAAAGGCAATCCCAGGCGTATTTAAAATTTGCGACAGTAAAAAATTAATTTGTGAAAAATTTAATATAGAAAAGGCAATCCCTGGCGTAATTAAAATTTGCGACATTTAAAAATTAATTTGTGAAAAATTTACTATAGAAAAGGCAATCCCTGGCATATTTAAAATGTGCGACAGTAAAAAATTAATTTTTGAAAAATTTACTATAGAAAAGGCAATCCCTGCGCAATTAAAATTTGCGAGAGTAAAAAATCAATTTTTGAAAAATTTACTATAGAAATGGCAATCCCTGGCGCAATTCAAATTTGCGACAGTAGAAAATTATTTTTTGAATAATTTACTATAGAAAAGGCAATCCTTGGCGGATTTAAAATTTGCTACAGTAAAAAATTATTTTTTGAATAATTTACTATAGAAAAGGCAATCCCTGGCGCAATTAAAATTTGCGACAGTAAAAAATTAATTTTTGAATAATTTACTATAGAAAAGGCAATCCCTGGCGGATTGAAAAATTTGCGACAGTAAAAAATTATTTTTGAAAAAATTTACTATAGAAAAGGCAATCCCTGGCGTAATTAAAATTTGCGACAGTAAAAAATTATTTTTTTAATAATTTACTATAGAAAAGGCAATCCCTGGCTGATTTAAAATTTGCGACAGTAAAAAATTATTTTTTGAATAATTTACTATAGAAAAGGCAATCCCTAGCGGATTGAAAAATTTGCGACAGTAAAAAATTATTTTTTGCAAAATTTACTATAGAAAAGGCAATCCCTGGCGTAATTAAAATTTGCGACAGTAAAAAATTAATTTTTGAAAAATTTACTATAGAAAAGGCAATCCCTGGCGCAATTAAAATTTGCGACAGTAAAAAAATTATTTTTTGAGTAATTTACTATAGAAAAGGCAATCCTTGGCGTAATTAAAATTTGCGACAGTAAAAAATTATTTTTTGAAAAATTTACTATAGAAAAGGCAATCCCTGGCGTAATTAAAATTTGCGACAGAAAAAAATTATTTTTTTGAAAAATTTTCTATAAAAATGGCAATCCCTGGCGGATTTAAAATTTGCGACATTAGAAAATTATTTTTTGAAAAATTTACTATAGAAAAGGCAATCCCTGGCGTATTTAAGATTTGCGACAGTAAAAAAGTATTTTTTGAATAATTTACTATAGAAAAGGCAATCCCTGGCGGAATTAAAATTTGCGACAGTAAAAAATGAATTTTTGAAAAATTTACTATATAAAACGCAATCCCTGGCGTATTTAAAATTTGCGACAGTAGAAAATTATTTTTTGAAATATTTACTGTAGAAAAGGCAATCCCTGGCGCAATTAAAATTTGCGATGGTAAAAAATTATTTTTGCAAAATTTACTATAGAAAGTCAATCCCTGGCGTATTTAAAATTTGCGATACTAAAAAATTATTTTTTGCAAAATTTACTATAGAAAAGGCAATCCCTGGCGTAATTAAAATTTGCGACAGTAAAAAATTATTTTTTGAAAAATTTACTATAGAAAAGGCAATCCCTGGCGTAATTAAAATTTGCGACAGTAAAAAATTATTTTTTGAAAAATTTACTACAGAAAAGGCAATCCCTGGCGGATTTAAAATTTGCGACAGTAAAAAATTATTTTTTGAATAATTTACTATAGAAAAGGCAATCCCTGGTGCAATTAAAATTTGCGACAGTAGAAAATTATTTTTTGAAAAATTTACTATAGAAAAGGTAATCCCTGGCGTATTTAAAATTTGCGACAGTAAAAACTTATTTTTTGAATAATTTACTATAGAAAAGGTAATCCCTGGCGTATTTAAAATTTGCGACAGTAAAAAATTATTTTTTGCAAAATTTACTATAGAAAAGGCAATTCCTGGCGTAATTAAAATTTGCGACAGTAAAAAATTATTTTTTGCAAAATTTACTATAGAAAAGGCAATCCCTGGCGTAATTAAAATTTGCGACAAAAAAAATTATTTTTGGCAAAATTTACTATAAAAGAGGCAATCCCTGGCCAATTAAAATTTTCGACAGTATAAAATTAAATTTTGAAAAATTTACTATAGAAAGGCAATCCCTGGCGTAATTAAAATTTGCGACAGTATAAAATTATTTTTTGAAAAATTTACTATAGAAAAGGCAATCCCTGGCGTAATTAAAATTTGCGACAGTAAAAAATTATTTTTTGAAAAATTTACTGTAGAAAAGGCAATCCCTGGCGTATTTAAAATTTGCGACACTAAAAAATTATTTTTTGCAAAATTTACTATAGAAAAGGCAATCCCTGGGGTAATTAAAATTTGCGACAGTAAAAAATTATTTTTTGCAAAATTTACTATAGAAAAGGCAATCCCTGGCGTATTTAAAATTTGCGACAGTATAAAATTAATTTTTAAAAATTTACTATAGAAAAGGCAATCCCTGGCGCAATTAAAATTTGCGACAGTAAAAAAATTAATTTTTGAAAAATTTACTATAGAAAAGGCAATCCCTGGCGCAATTAAAATTTGCGACAGTAGAAAATAATTTTTTGAATAATTTACTGTAGAAAAGGCAATCCTGGCGAAATTAAAATTTGCGGACAGTAGAAAATTATTTTTGAAAAATTTACTATAGAAAAGGGAATCCCTGGCGCAATTAAAATTTGCGACAGTAAAAAATTATTTTTTGAATAATTTACTATAGAAAAGGCAATCCTTGGCGGATTTAAAATTTGCGACAGTAAAAAATTATTTTTTGAATAATTTACTATAGAAAAGGCAATCCCTGGCGTATTTAAAATTTGCGACAGTAAAAAATTAATTTTTGAAAAATTTACTATAGAAAAGGCAATCCCTGGAGTAATTAAAATTTCCGACAATAAAAAATTATGTTTTGCAAAATTTACTATAGAAAATGCAATCCCTGGCGTATTTAAAATTTGCGACAGTAAAAAATTAATTTTTGAAAAATTTACTATAGAAAAGCAATCCCTGGCGCAATTAAAATTTGCGACAGTATAAAATTAATTTTTGAAAAATTTACTATAGAAAAGGCAATCCCTTGCGTATTTAAAATTTGCGACAGTAGAAAATTATTTTTTGAAATATTTACTGTAGAAAAGGCAATCCCTGGCGCAATTAAAATTTGCGATAGTAAAAAATTATTTTTTGCAAAATTTACTATAGAAAGTCAATCCCTGGCGCAATTAAAATTTGCAACAGTAGAAAATTATTTTTTGAACAATTTACTGTAGAAAAGGCAATCCCAGGCGCAATTAAAATTTGCGACAATAGAAAATTATTTTTTGAAAAATTTTCTATAGAAAAGGCAATCCCTGGCGTATTTAAAATTTGGGACAGTAAAAAATTATTTTTTGCAAAATTTACTATAGAAAAGGCAATCCCTGGCGTATTTAAAATTTGCGACAGTAAAAAATTAATTTTTGAAAAATTTCCTATAGAAAAGGCAATCCCTGGCGCAATTAAAATTTGCGACAGTAAAAAATTAATTTTTGAAAAATTTACTATAGAAAAGGCAATCCCTGGCGTATTTAAAATTTGCGACAGTAGAAAATTATTTTTTGAAATATTTACTGTAGAAAAGGCAATCCCTGGCGTATTTAAAATTTGCGACAGTAAAAAATTATTTTTTGCAAAATTTACTATAGAAAAGGCAATCCCTGGCGAAATTAAAATTTGCGACAATAAAAAATTATTTTTTGCAAAATTTACTATAGAAAAGGCAATCCCTGGCGCAATTCAAATTTGCGACAGTAGAAAATTATTTTTTGAATAATTTACTATAGAAAAGGCAATCCTTGGCGGATTTAAAATTTGCTACAGTAAAAAATTATTTTTTGAATAATTTACTATAGAAAAGGCAATCCCTGGCGCAATTAAAATTTGCGACAGTAAAAAATTAATTTTTGAATAATTTACTATAGAAAAGGCAATCCCTGGCGGATTGAAAAATTTGCGACAGTAAAAAATTATTTTTGAAAAATTTACTATAGAAAAGGCAATCCCTGGCGTAATTAAAATTTGCGACAGTAAAAAATTATTTTTTTAATAATTTACTATAGAAAAGGCAATCCCTGGCTGATTTAAAATTTGCGACAGTAAAAAATTATTTTTTGAATAATTTACTATAGAAAAGGCAATCCCTAGCGGATTGAAAAATTTGCGACAGTAAAAAATTATTTTTTGCAAAATTTACTATAGAAAAGGCAATCCCTGGCGTAATTAAAATTTGCGACAGTAAAAAATTAATTTTTGAAAAATTTACTATAGAAAAGGCAATCCCTGGCGCAATTAAAATTTGCGACAGTAAAAAATTATTTTTTGAATAATTTACTATAGAAAAGGCAATCCTTGGCGTAATTAAAATTTGCGACAGTAAAAAATTATTTTTTGAAAAATTTACTATAGAAAAGGCAATCCCTGGCGTAATTAAAATTTGCGACAGAAAAAAATTATTTTTTTGAAAAATTTTCTATAAAAAAGGCAATCCCTGGCGGATTTAAAATTTGCGACATTAGAAAATTATTTTTTGAAAAATTTACTATAGAAAAGGCAATCCCTGGCGTATTTAAGATTTGCGACAGTAAAAAAGTATTTTTTGAATAATTTACTATAGAAAAGGCAATCCCTGGCGCAATTCAAATTTGCGACAGTAGAAAATTATTTTTTGAATAATTTACTATAGAAAAGGCAATCCTTGGCGGATTTAAAATTTGCGACAGTAAAAAATTATTTTTTGAATAATTTACTATAGAAAAGGCAATCCCTGGCGCAATTAAAATTTGCGACAGTAAAAAATTAATTTTTGAATAATTTACTATAGAAAAGGCAATCCCTGGCGGATTGAAAAATTTGCGACAGTAAAAAATTATTTTTGAAAAATTTACTATAGAAAAGGCAATCCCTGGCGCAATTAAAATTTGCGACAGTAGAAAATTATTTTTTGAAAAATTTACTATAGAAAAGGCAATCCCTGGCGCAATTAAAATTTGCGACAGTAGAAAATTATTTTTTGAAAAATTTACTATAGAAAAGGCAATCCCTGGCACAATTAAAATTTGCGACAGTAAAAAATTATTTTTTGGATAATTTACTATAGAAAAGGCAATCCCTGGCGTATTTAAAATTTGCGACAGTAAAAAATTATTTTTTGCAAAATTTACTATAGAAAAGGCAATCCCTGGCGTAATTAAAATTTGCGACAGTAAAAAATTATTTTTGCAAAATTTACTATAGAAAAGGCAATCCCTGGCGTAATTAAAATTTGCGACAATAAAAAATTATTTTTTGAAAAATTTACTATAGAAAAGGCAATCCCTGGCGTAATTAAAATTTGCGACAGTAAAAAATTATTTTTTGAAAAATTTACTGTAGAAAAGGCAATCCCTGGCGTATTTAAAATTTGCGACAGTAAAAACTTATTTTTTGAATAATTTACTATAGAAAAGGCAATCATTGGCGCAATTAAAATTTGCGACTGTAGAAAATTATTTTTTGTAAAATTTACTATAGAAAAGGCAATCCCTGGCGTATTTAAAATTTGCGACAGTAAAAAATTATTTTTGAAAAATTTACTGTAGAAAAGGCAATCCCTGGCGTATTTAAAATTTGCGACAGTAAAAAATTATTTTTTGAAAAATTTACTATAGAAAAGGCAATCCCTGGCGTATTTAAAATTTGCGACAGTAAAAACTTATTTTTTGAATAATTTACTATAGAAAAGGCAATCATTGGCGCATTTAAAATTTGCGACTGTAGAAAATTATTTTTTGTAAAATTTACTATAGAAAAGGCAATCCCTGGCGTATTTAAAATTTGCGACAGTAAAAAATTATTTTTTGAAAAATTTACTGTAGAAAAGGCAATCCCTGGCGTATTTAAAATTTGCGACAGTAAAAATTATTTTTTGCAAAATTTACTATAGAAAAGGCAATCCCTGGCGTAATTAAAATTTGCGACAATAAAAAATTATTTTTTGCAAAATTTACTATAGAAAAGGCAATCCCTGACGTATTTAAAATTTGCGACAGTAAAAAATTAATTTTTGAAAAATTTACTATAGAAAAGGCAATCCCTGGAGTAATTAAAATTTCCGACAGTAAAAAATTATTTTTTGCAAAATTTACTATAGAAAATGCAATCCCTGGCGTATTTAAAATTTGCGACAGTAAAAAATTAATTTTTGAAAAATTTACTATAGAAAAGGCAATTCCTGGCGCAATTAAAATTTGCGACAGTAAAAAATTAATTTTTGAAAAATTTACTATAGAAAAGGCAATCCCTGGCGTATTTAAAATTTGCGACAGTAGAAAATTATTTTTTGAAATATTTACTGTAGAAAGGCAATCCCTGGCGCAATTAAAATTTGCGATAGTAAAAAATTATTTTTTGAATAATTTACTATAGAAAAGGCAATCCCTGGCTGATTTAAAATTTGCGACAGTAAAAAATTATTTTTTGAATAATTTACTATAGAAAAGGCAATCCCTGGCGGATTGAAAAATTTTCGACAGTAAAAAACTATTTTTTGCAAAATTTACTATAGAAAAGGCAATCTCTGGCGAAATTAAAATTTGCGACAGTAGAAAATTATTTTTTGAAAAATTTACTATAGGAAAGGCAATCCCTGGCGCAATTAAAATTTGCGACAGTAAAAAATTATTTTTTGAATAATTTACTATAGAAAAGGCAATCCCTGGCGCAATTAAAATTTGCGACAGTAAAAAATTATTTTTTGAATAATTTACTATAGAAAAGGCAATCCCTGGCGTAATTAAAAATTTGCGACAGTAAAAAATTATTTTTTGAATAATTTACTATAGAAAAGGCAATCCCTGCCTAATTAAAATTTGCGACAGAAAAAAATTATTTTTTTGAAAAATTTACTATATAAAAGGCAATCCCTGGCGGATTTAAAATTTGCGACAGTAGAAAATTATTTTTTGAAAAATTTACTATAGAAAAGGCAATCCCTGGCGTATTTAAAATTTGCGACAGTAAAAAATTATTTTTTGAATAATTTACTATAGAAAAGGCAATCCCAGGCGCAATTAGAATTTGCGACAGTAGAAAATTATTTTTGAAAAATTTACTATAGAAAAGGCTATCCATGGCGTATTTACAATTTGCGACAGTAAAAAATTATTTTTTGAATAATTTACTATAGAAAAGGCAATCCCTGGCGCAATTAAAATTTGCGACAGTAGAAAATTATTTTTTGAAAAATTTACTATAGAAAAGGCAATCCCTGGCGTATTTAAAATTTGCGACAGTAAAAAATTATTTTTTGAATAATTTACTATAGAAAAGGCAATCCCTGGCGTATTTAAAATTTGCGACAGTAAAACATTATTTTTTGCAAAATTTACTATAGAAAAGGCAATCCCTGGCGTAATTAAAATTTGCGACAGTAAAAAATTATTTTTTGCAAAATTTACTATAGAAAAGGCAATCCCTGGCGTAATTAAAATTTGCGACAATAAAAAATTATTTTTTGAAAAATTTACTATAGAAAAGGCAATCCCTGGCGTAATTAAAATTTGCGATAGTAAAAAATTATTTTTTGAAAAATTTACTGTAGAAAAGGCAATCCCTGGCGTATTTAAAATTTGCGACAGTAAAAACTTATTTTTTGAAAAATTTACTATAGAAAAGGCAATCCCTGGCGCAATTAAAATTTGCGACAGTAAAAAATTAATTTTTGAAAAATTTACTATACAAAAGGCAATCCCTGGCGTATTTAAAATTTGCGACAGTAGAAAATTATTTTTTGAAATATTTACTGTAGAAAAGGCAATCCCTGGCGCAATTAAAATTTGCGATAGTAAAAAATTATTTTTTGCAAAATTTACTATAGAAAGTCAATCCCTGGCGCAATTAAACTTTGCGACAGTAGAAAATTATTTTTTGAACAATTTACTGTAGAAAAGGCAATCCCTGGCGCAATTAAAATTTGCGACAGTAGAAAATTATTTTTTGAATAAATTACTATAGAAAAGGCAATCCCTGGCGTATTTAAAATTTGCGACAGTAAAACATTATTTTTTGCAAAATTTACTATAGAAAAGGCAATCCCTGGCGTAATTAAAATTTGCGACAGTAAAAAATTATTTTTTGCAAAATTTACTATAGAAAAGGCAATCCCTGGCGTAATTAAAATTTGCGACAATAAAAAATTATTTTTTGAAAAATTTACTATAGAAAAGGCAATCCCTGGCGTAATTAAAATTTGCGACAGTAAAAAATTATTTTTTGAAAAATTTACTGTAGAAAAGGCAATCCCTGGCGTATTTAAAATTTGCGACAGTAAAAACTTATTTTTTGAATAATTTACTATAGAAAAGGCAATCATTGGCGTATTTAAAATTTGCGACAGTAAAACATTATTTTTTGAAAAATTTACTATAGAAAAGGCAATCCCTGGCGTATTTAAAATTTGCGACAGTAAAAAATTATTTTTTGAATAATTTACTATAGAAAAGGCAATCCCTGGCGTATTTAAAATTTGCGACAGTAAAACATTATTTTTTGCAAAATTTACTATAGAAAAGGCAATCCCTGGCGTAATTAAAATTTGCGACAGTAAAAAATTATTTTTTGCAAAATTTACTATAGAAAAGGCAATCCCTGGCGTAATTAAAATTTGCGACAATAAAAAATTATTTTTTGAAAAATTTACTATAGAAAAGGCAATCCCTGGCGTAATTAAAATTTGCGATAGTAAAAAATTATTTTTTGAAAAATTTACTGTAGAAAAGGCAATCCCTGGCGTATTTAAAATTTGCGACAGTAAAAACTTATTTTTTGAAAAATTTACTATAGAAAAGGCAATCCCTGGCGCAATTAAAATTTGCGACAGTAAAAAATTAATTTTTGAAAAATTTACTATACAAAAGGCAATCCCTGGCGTATTTAAAATTTGCGACAGTAGAAAATTATTTTTTGAAATATTTACTGTAGAAAAGGCAATCCCCGGCGCAATTAAAATTTGCGATAGTAAAAAATTATTTTTTGCAAAATTTACTATAGAAAGTCAATCCCTGGCGCAATTAAACTTTGCGACAGTAGAAAATTATTTTTTGAACAATTTACTGTAGAAAAGGCAATCCCTGGCGCAATTAAAATTTGCGACAGTAGAAAATTATTTTTTGAATAAATTACTATAGAAAAGGCAATCCCTGGCGTATTTAAAATTTGCGACAGTAAAACATTATTTTTTGCAAAATTTACTATAGAAAAGGCAATCCCTGGCGTAATTAAAATTTGCGACAGTAAAAAATTATTTTTTGCAAAATTTACTATAGAAAAGGCAATCCCTGGCGTAATTAAAATTTGCGACAATAAAAAATTATTTTTTGAAAAATTTACTATAGAAAAGGCAATCCCTGGCGTAATTAAAATTTGCGACAGTAAAAAATTATTTTTTGAAAAATTTACTGTAGAAAAGGCAATCCCTGGCGTATTTAAAATTTGCGACAGTAAAAACTTATTTTTTGAATAATTTACTATAGAAAAGGCAATCATTGGCGTATTTAAAATTTGCGACAGTAAAACATTATTTTTTGCAAAATTTACTATAGAAAAGGCAATCCCTGGCGTAATTAAAATTTGCGACAGTAAAAAATTATTTTTTGCAAAATTTACTATAGAAAAGGCAATCCCTGGCGTAATTAAAATTTGCGACAATAAAAAATTATTTTTTGAAAAATTTACTATAGAAAAGGCAATCCCTGGCGTAATTAAAATTTGCGACAGTAAAAAATTATTTTTTGAAAAATTTACTGTAGAAAAGGCAATCCCTGGCGTATTTAAAATTTGCGACAGTAAAAACTTATTTTTTGAATAATTTACTATAGAAAAGGCAATCATTGGCGCAATTAAAATTTGCGACAGTAGAAAATTATTTTTTGTGAAAATTTAATATAGAAAAGGCAATCCATGGCGTATTTAAAATTTGCGACAGTAAAAAATTATTTTTTGAAAAATTTACTGTAGAAAAGGCAATCCCTGGCGTATTTAAAATTTGCGACAGTAAAAAATTATTTTTTGCAAAATTTACTATAGAAAAGGCAATCCCTGGCGTAATTAAAATTTGCGACAGTAAAAAATTATTTTTTGCAAAATTTACTATAGAAAAGGCAATCCCTGACGTATTTAAAATTTGCGACAGTAAAAATTAATTTTTGAAAAATTTACTATAGAAAAGGCAATCCCTGGAGTAATTAAAATTTCCGGCAATAAAAAATTATTTTTTGCAAAATTTACTATAGAAAATGCAATCCCTGGCGTATTTAAAATTTGCGACAGTAAAAAATTAGTTTTTGAAAAATTTACTATAGAAAAGGCAATCCCTGGCGCAATTAAAATTTGCGACAGTAAAAAATTAATTTTTGAAAAATTTACTATACAAAAGGCAATCCCTGGCGTATTTAAAATTTGCGACAGTAAAAAATTATTTTTTGAAATATTTACTGTAGAAAAGGCAATCCCTGGCGCAATTAAAATTTGCGATAGTAAAAAATTATTTTTTGCAAAATTTACTATAGAAAGTCAATCCCTGGCGCAATTAAACTTTGCGACAGTAGAAAATTATTTTTTGAACAATTTACTGTAGAAAAGGCAATCCCTGGCGCAATTAAAATTTGCGACAGTAGAAAATTATTTTTTGAAAAATTTTCTATAGAAAAGGCAATAACTGGCGCAATTAAAATTTGCGACAGCAAATAATTATTTTTTTAATAATTTACTATAGAAAAGGCAATCCCTGGCGCAATTAAAATTTGCGACAGTAAAAAAATTTTTTTTTGAATAATTTACTATAGAAAAGGCAAACCCTGGCGTAATTAAAATTTTCGACAGTAAAAAATTATTTTTTGAAAAATTTACTACAGAAAAGGCAATCCCTGGCGGATTTAAAATTTGCGACAGTAAAAAATTATTTTTTGAATAATTTACTATAGAAAAGGCAATCCCTGGCGCAATTAAAATTTGCGACAGTAGAAAATTATTTTTTGAAAAATTTACTATAGAAAAGGTAATCCCTGGCGTATTTAAAATTTGCGACATTAAAAACTTATTTTTTTAATAATTTACTATAGAAAAAGCAATCCCTGGCGTATTTAAAATTTGCGACAGTAAAAAATTATTTTTTGCAAAATTTACTATAGAAAAGGCAATACCTGGAGCAATTAAAATTTGCGACAGTAGAAAATTATTTTTCGAAAAAATTTCTATATAAAAGGCAATAACTGGCGCAATTAAAATTTGCGACAGTAAAAAATTATTTTTTTAATAATTTACTATAGAAAGGCAATCCCTGGCGCAATTAAAATTTGCGACAGTAAAAAATTATTTTTTGAAAAATTTACTACAGAAAAGGCAATCCCTGGCGCATTTAAAATTTGCGACAGTAAAAAATTATTTTTTGAATAATTTACTATAGAAAAGGCAATCCCTGGCGCAATTAAAATTTGCGACAGTAGAAAATTATTTTTTGAAAAATTTACTATAGAAAAGGTAAAAGGTAAAATGCGTAATTAAAATTTGCGACAATAAAAAATTATTTTTTGAAAAATTTACTATAGAAAAGGCAATCCCTGGCGTATTTAAAATTTGCGACAGTAGAAAATTATTTTTTGAAATATTTACTGTAGAAAAGGCAATCCCTGGCGCAATTAAAATTTGCGATAGTAAAAAATTATTTTTTGCAAAATTTACTATAGAAAGTCAATCCCTGGCGCAATTAAAATTTGCGACAGTAGAAAATTATCTTTTGAACAATTTACTGTAGAAAAGGCAATCCCTGGCGCAATTAAAATTTGCGACAGTAAAAAATTAATTTTTGAAAAATTTACTATAGAAAAGGCAATCCCTGGCATATTTAAAATTTGCGACAGTAAAAAATTAATTTTTGAAAAATTTACTATAGAAAAGGCAATCCCTGGCGTATTTAAAATTTGCGACAGTAAAAAATTAATTTTTGAAAAATTTACTATAGAAAAGGCAATACCTGGCGCAATTATAATTTGCGACCGTAAAAAATTAATTTTTGAAAAATTTACTATAGAAAAGGCAATCCCTGGCGCAATTAAAATTTGCGACAGTAAAAAATTAATTTTTGAAAAATTTACTATAGAAAAGGCAATCCCTGGCGTAATTAAAATTTCCAACAGTAAAAAATTATATTTTGAAATATTTACTTTAGAATAGGCAATCCCTGGCGCAATTAAAATTTGCGACAGTAAAAATTAATTTTTGAAAAATTTACTATAGAAAAGGCAATCCCTGGCGTATTTAAAATTTGCGACAGTAAAAAATTATTTTTTGCACAATTTACTATAGAAAAGGCAATCCCTGGCGCAATTAAAACTTGCGACAGTAAAAAATTAATTTTTGAAAAATTTACTATAGAAAGGGCAATCCCTGGCGCAATTAAAATTTGCGACAGTAAAAAATTATTTTTTGAATAATTTACTATAGAAAAGGCAATCCCTGGCGGATTTAAAATTTGCGACAGTAAAAAATTAATTTTTGAAAAATTTACTATAGAAAAGGCAATCCCTGGCGTATTTAAAATTTGCGACAGTAAAAAATTATTTTTTGCAAAATTTACTATAGAAAAAGCAATCCCTGGCGCAATTAAAATTTGCGACAGTAAAAAATTATTTTTTGCAAAATTTACTATAGAAAAGGCAATCCCTGGCGCAATTATAATTTGCGACCGTAAAAAATTAATTTTTGTAAAATTTACTATAGAAAAGGCAATCCCTGGCGCAATTAAAATTTGCGACAGTAAAAAATTATTTTTTGAATAATTTACTATAGAAAAGGCAATCCCTGGCGTATTTAAAATTTGCGACAGTAAAAAATTATTTTTTGCAAAATTTACTATAGAAAAGGCAATCCCTGGTGTAATTAAAATTTGCGACAGTAAAAAATTATTTTTTGCAAAATTTACTATAGAAAAGGCAATCCCTGGCGTAATTAAAATTTGCGACAATAAAAAATTATTTTTTGAAAAATTTACTATAGAAAAGGCAATCCCTGGCGTAATTAAAATTTGCGACAGTAAAAAATTATTTTTTGAAAAATTTACTGTGGAAAAGGCAATCCCTGGCGTATTTAAAATTTGCGAAAGTAAAAACTTATTTTTTGAATAATTTACTATAGAAAAGGCAATCATTGGCGCAATTAAAATTTTCTACAGTAGAAAATTATTTTTTGTAAAATTTAATATAGAAAAGGCAATCCATGGCGTATTTAAAATTTGCGACAGTAAAAAATTATTTTTTGAATAATTTACTGTAGAAAGGGCAATCCCTGGCGTATTTAAAATTTGCGACAGTAAAAAATTATTTTTTGCAAAATTTACTATAGAAAATGCAATCCCTGGCCTAATTAAAATTTGCGACAGTAAAAAATTATTTTTTGCAAAATTTACTATAGAAAAGGCAATCCCTGACGTATTTAAAATTTGCGACAGTAAAAAATTAATTTTTGAAAAATTTACTATAGAAAAGGCAATCCCTGGAGTAATTAAAATTTCCGACAATAAAAAATTATTTTATGCAAAATTTACTATAGAAAATGCAATCCCTGGCGTATTTAAAATTTGCGACAGTAAAAAATTATTTTTTGAAAAATTTACTACAGAAAAGGCAATCCCTGGCGGGTTTAAAATTTGCGACAGTAAAAAATTATTTTTTGAATAATTTACTATAGAAAAGGCAACCCCTGGCGCAATTAAAATTTGCGACAGTAGAAAATTATTTTTTGAAAAATTTACTATAGAAAAGGTAATCCCTGGCGTATTTAAAATTTGCGACATTAAAAACTTATTTTTTTAATAATTTACTATAGAAAAGGCAATCCCTGGCGTATTTAAAATTTGCGACAATAAAAAATTATTTTTTGCAAAATTTTCTATAGAAAAGGCAATCCCTGGCGCAATTAAAATTTGCGACAGTAGAAAATTATTTTTTGAAAAATTTTCTATATAAAAGGCAATAACTGGCGCAATTAAAATTTGCGACAGTAAAAAATTATTTTTTTAATAATTTACTATAGAAAAGGCAATACCTGGCGCAATTAAAATTTGCGACAGTAAAAAATTATTTTTTGAAACATTTACTACAGAAAAGGCAATCCCTGGCGGATTTAAAATTTGCGACAGTAAAAAATTATTTTTTGAATAATTTACTATAGAAATGGCAATCCCTGGCGCAATTAAAATTTGCGACAGTAGAAAATTATTTTTTGAAAAATTTACTATAGAAAAGGTAAAAGGCGTAATTAAAATTTGCGACAATAAAAAATTATTTTTTGAAAAATTTACTATAGAAAAGGCAATCCCTGGCGTATTTAAAATTTGCGACAGTAGAAAATTATTTTTTGAAATATTTACTGTAGAAAAGGCAATCCCTGGCGCAATTAAAATTTGCGATAGTAAAAAATTATTTTTTGCAAAATTTACTATAGAAAGTCAATCCCTGGCGCAATTAAAATTTGCGACAGTAGAAAATTATTTTTTGAACAATTTACTGTAGAAAAGGCAATCCCTGGGGGATTTAAAATTTGCGACAGTAAAAAATTATTTTTTGAATAATTTACTATAGAAAAGGCAATCCCAGGCGCAATTAAAATTTGCGACAGTAGAAAATTATTTTTTGAAAAATTTACTATAGAAAAGGCTATCCATGGCGTATTTAAAATTTGCGACAGTAGAAAATTATTTTTTGAAAAATTTACTATAGAAAAGGCTATCCATGGCGTATTTAAAATTTGCGACAGCAGAAAATTATTTTTTGAAAAATTTACTATAGAAAAGGCTATCCATGGCGTATTAAAAATTTGCGACAGTAAAAAATTATTTTTTGAATAATTTACTATAGAAAAGGCAAACCCTGGCGCAATTAAAATTTGCGACAGTAGAAAATTATTTTTTGAAAAATTTACTATAGAAAAGGCAATCCCTGGCGTATTTAAAATTTGCGACAGTAAAAAATTATTTTTTGAATAATTTACTATAGAAAAGGCAATACCTGGAGCAATTAAAATTTGCGACAGTAGAAAATTATTTTTCGAAAAATTTTCTATATAAAAGGCAATAACTGGCGCAATTAAAATTTGCGACAGTAAAAAATTATTTTTTTAATAATTTACTATAGAAAGGCAATCCCAGGCGCAATTAAAATTTGCGACAGTAAAAAATTATTTTTTGAAAAATTTACTACAGAAAAGGCAATCCCTGGCGCATTTAAAATTTGCGACAGTAAAAAATTATTTTTTGAATAATTTACTATAGAAAAGGCAATCCCTGGCGCAATTAAAATTTGCGACAGTAAAAAATTATTTTTTGAATAATTTACTATAGAAAAGGCAATCCCTGGCGCAATTAAAATTTGCGACAGTAGAAAATTATTTTTTGAAAAATTTACTATAGAAAAGGTAAAAGGTAAAATGCGTAATTAAAATTTGCGACAATAAAAAATTATTTTTTGAAAAATTTACTATAGAAAAGGCAATCCCTGGCGTATTTAAAATTTGCGACAGTAGAAAATTATTTTTTGAAATATTTACTGTAGAAAAGGCAATCCCTGGCGCAATTAAAATTTGCGATAGTAAAAAATTATTTTTTGCAAAATTTACTATAGAAAGTCAATCCCTGGCGCAATTAAAATTTGCGACAGTAGAAAATTATCTTTTGAACAATTTACTGTAGAAAAGGCAATCCCTGGCGCAATTAAAATTTGCGACAGTAAAAAATTAATTTTTGAAAAATTTACTATAGAAAAGGCAATCCCTGGCATATTTAAAATTTGCGACAGTAAAAAATTATCTTTTGAACAATTTACTGTAGAAAAGGCAATCCCTGGCGCAATTAAAATTTGCGACAGTAAAAAATTAATTTTTGAAAAATTTACTATAGAAAAGGCAATCCCTGGCGTATTTAAGATTTGCGACAGTAAAAAAGTATTTTTTGAATAATTTACTATAGAAAAGGCAATCCCTGGCGCAATTCAAATTTGCGACAGTAGAAAATTATTTTTTGAATAATTTACTATAGAAAAGGCAATCCTTGGCGGATTTAAAATTTGCGACAGTAAAAAATTATTTTTTGAATAATTTACTATAGAAAAGGCAATCCCTGGCGCAATTAAAATTTGCGACAGTAAAAAATTAATTTTTGAATAATTTACTATAGAAAAGGCAATCCCTGGCGGATTGAAAAATTTGCGACAGTAAAAAATTATTTTTGAAAAATTTACTATAGAAAAGGCAATCCCTGACGCAATTAAAATTTGCGACAGTAGAAAATTATTTTTTGAAAAATTTACTATAGAAAAGGCAATCCCTGGCGCAATTAAAATTTGCGACAGTAGAAAATTATTTTTTGAAAAATTTACTATAGAAAAGGCAATCCCTGGCACAATTAAAATTTGCGACAGTAAAAAATTATTTTTTGGATAATTTACTATAGAAAAGGCAATCCCTGGCGTATTTAAAATTTGCGACAGTAAAAAATTATTTTTTGCAAAATTTACTATAGAAAAGGCAATCCCTGGCGTAATTAAAATTTGCGACAGTAAAAAATTATTTTTTGCAAAATTTACTATAGAAAAGGCAATCCCTGGCGTAATTAAAATTTGCGACAATAAAAAATTATTTTTTGAAAAATTTACTATAGAAAAGGCAATCCCTGGCGTAATTAAAATTTGCGACAGTAAAAAATTATTTTTTGAAAAATTTACTGTAGAAAAGGCAATCCCTGGCGTATTTAAAATTTGCGACAGTAAAAACTTATTTTTTGAATAATTTACTATAGAAAAGGCAATCATTGGCGCAATTAAAATTTGCGACTGTAGAAAATTATTTTTTGTAAAATTTACTATAGAAAAGGCAATCCCTGGCGTATTTAAAATTTGCGACAGTAAAAAATTATTTTTTGAAAAATTTACTATAGAAAAGGCAATCCCTGGCGTATTTAAAATTTGCGACAGTAAAAACTTATTTTTTGAATAATTTACTATAGAAAAGGCAATCATTGGCGCATTTAAAATTTGCGACTGTAGAAAATTATTTTTTGTAAAATTTACTATAGAAAAGGCAATCCCTGGCGTATTTAAAATTTGCGACAGTAAAAAATTATTTTTTGAAAAATTTACTGTAGAAAAGGCAATCCCTGGCGTATTTAAAATTTGCGACAGTAAAAAATTATTTTTTGCAAAATTTACTATAGAAAAGGCAATCCCTGGCGTAATTAAAATTTGCGACAATAAAAAATTATTTTTTGCAAAATTTACTATAGAAAAGGCAATCCCTGACGTATTTAAAATTTGCGACAGTAAAAAATTAATTTTTGAAAAATTTACTATAGAAAAGGCAATCCCTGGAGTAATTAAAATTTCCGACAGTAAAAAATTATTTTTTGCAAAATTTACTATAGAAAATGCAATCCCTGGCGTATTTAAAATTTGCGACAGTAAAAAATTAATTTTTGAAAAATTTACTATAGAAAAAGCAATCCCTGGCGCAATTAAAATTTGCGACAGTAAAAAATTAATTTTTGAAAAATTTACTATAGAAAAGGCAATCCCTGGCGTATTTAAAATTTGCGACAGTAGAAAATTATTTTTTGAAATATTTACTGTAGAAAAGGCAATCCCTGGCGCAATTAAAATTTGCGATAGTAAAAAATTATTTTTTGAATAATTTACTATAGAAAAGGCAATCCCTGGCTGATTTAAAATTTGCGACAGTAAAAAATTATTTTTTGAATAATTTACTATAGAAAAGGCAATCCCTGGCGGATTGAAAAATTTTCGACAGTAAAAAACTATTTTTTGCAAAATTTACTATAGAAAAGGCAATCCCTGGCGAAATTAAAATTTGCGACAGTAGAAAATTATTTTTTGAAAAATTTACTATAGGAAAGGCAATCCCTGGCGCAATTAAAATTTGCGACAGTAAAAAATTATTTTTTGAATAATTTACTATAGAAAAGGCAATCCCTGGCGCAATTAAAATTTGCGACAGTAAAAAATTATTTTTTGAATAATTTACTATAGAAAAGGCAATCCCTGGCGTAATTAAAATTTGCGACAGTAAAAAATTATTTTTTGAATAATTTACTATAGAAAAGGCAATCCCTGCGTAATTAAAATTTGCGACAGAAAAAAATTATTTTTTTGAAAAATTTACTATATAAAAGGCAATCCCTGGCGGATTTAAAATTTGCGACAGTAGAAAATTATTTTTTGAAAAATTTACTATAGAAAAGGCAATCCCTGGCGTATTTAAAATTTGCGACAGTAAAAAATTATTTTTTGAATAATTTACTATAGAAAAGGCAATCCCAGGCGCAATTAGAATTTGCGACAGTAGAAAATTATTTTTTGAAAAATTTACTATAGAAAAGGCTATCCATGGCGTATTTACAATTTGCGACAGTAAAAAATTATTTTTTGAATAATTTACTATAGAAAAGGCAATCCCTGGCGCAATTAAAATTTGCGACAGTAGAAAATTATTTTTTGAAAAATTTACTATAGAAAAGGCAATCCCTGGCGTATTTAAAATTTGCGACAGTAAAAAATTATTTTTTGAATAATTTACTATAGAAAAGGCAATCCCTGGCGTATTTAAAATTTGCGACAGTAAAACATTATTTTTTGCAAAATTTACTATAGAAAAGGCAATCCCTGGCGTAATTAAAATTTGCGACAGTAAAAAATTATTTTTTGCAAAATTTACTATAGAAAAGGCAATCCCTGGCGTAATTAAAATTTGCGACAATAAAAAATTATTTTTTGAAAAATTTACTATAGAAAAGGCAATCCCTGGCGTAATTAAAATTTGCGACAGTAAAAAATTATTTTTTGAAAAATTTACTGTAGAAAAGGCAATCCCTGGCGTATTTAAAATTTGCGACAGTAAAAACTTATTTTTTGAAAAATTTACTATAGAAAAGGCAATCCCTGGCGCAATTAAAATTTGCGACAGTAAAAAATTAATTTTTGAAAAATTTACTATACAAAAGGCAATCCCTGGCGTATTTAAAATTTGCGACAGTAGAAAATTATTTTTTGAAATATTTACTGTAGAAAAGGCAATCCCTGGCGCAATTAAAATTTGCGATAGTAAAAAATTATTTTTTGCAAAATTTACTATAGAAAGTCAATCCCTGGCGCAATTAAACTTTGCGACAGTAGAAAATTATTTTTTGAACAATTTACTGTAGAAAAGGCAATCCCTGGCGCAATTAAAATTTGCGACAGTAGAAAATTATTTTTTGAATAAATTACTATAGAAAAGGCAATCCCTGGCGTATTTAAAATTTGCGACAGTAAAACATTATTTTTTGCAAAATTTACTATAGAAAAGGCAATCCCTGGCGTAATTAAAATTTGCGACAGTAAAAAATTATTTTTTGCAAAATTTACTATAGAAAAGGCAATCCCTGGCGTAATTAAAATTTGCGACAATAAAAAATTATTTTTTGAAAAATTTACTATAGAAAAGGCAATCCCTGGCGTAATTAAAATTTGCGACAGTAAAAAATTATTTTTTGAAAAATTTACTGTAGAAAAGGCAATCCCTGGCGTATTTAAAATTTGCGACAGTAAAAACTTATTTTTTGAATAATTTACTATAGAAAAGGCAATCATTGGCGTATTTAAAATTTGCGACAGTAAAACATTATTTTTTGCAAAATTTACTATAGAAAAGGCAATCCCTGGCGTAATTAAAATTTGCGACAGTAAAAAATTATTTTTTGCAAAATTTACTATAGAAAAGGCAATCCCTGGCGTAATTAAAATTTGCGACAATAAAAAATTATTTTTTGAAAAATTTACTATAGAAAAGGCAATCCCTGGCGTAATTAAAATTTGCGACAGTAAAAAATTATTTTTTGAAAAATTTACTGTAGAAAAGGCAATCCCTGGCGTATTTAGAATTTGCGACAGTAAAAACTTATTTTTTGAATAATTTACTATAGAAAAGGCAATCATTGGCGCAATTAAAATTTGCGACAGTAGAAAATTATTTTTTGTGAAAATTTAATATAGAAAAGGCAATCCATGGCGTATTTAAAATTTGCGACAGTAAAAAATTATTTTTTGAAAAATTTACTGTAGAAAAGGCAATCCCTGGCGTATTTAAAATTTGCGACTGTAAAAAATTATTTTTTGCAAAATTTACTATAGAAAAGGCAATCCCTGGCGTAATTAAAATTTGCGACAGTAAAAAATTATTTTTTGCAAAATTTACTATAGAAAAGGCAATCCCTGACGTATTTAAAATTTGCGACAGTAAAAATTAATTTTTGAAAAATTTACTATAGAAAAGGCAATCCCTGCAGTAATTAAAATTTCCGGCAATAAAAAATTATTTTTTGCAAAATTTACTATAGAAAATGCAATCCCTGGCGTATTTAAAATTTGCGACAGTAAAAAATTAGTTTTTGAAAAATTTACTATAGAAAAGGCAATCCCTGGCGCAATTAAAATTTGCGACAGTAAAAAATTAATTTTTGAAAAATTTACTATACAAAAGGCAATCCCTGGCGTATTTAAAATTTGCGACAGTAAAAAATTATTTTTTGAAATATTTACTGTAGAAAAGGCAATCCCTGGCGCAATTAAAATTTGCGATAGTAAAAAATTATTTTTTGCAAAATTTACTATAGAAAGTCAATCCCTGGCGCAATTAAACTTTGCGACAGTAGAAAATTATTTTTTGAACAATTTACTGTAGAAAAGGCAATCCCTGGCGCAATTAAAATTTGCGACAGTAGAAAATTATTTTTTGAAAAATTTTCTATAGAAAAGGCAATAACTGGCGCAATTAAAATTTGCGACAGCAAATAATTATTTTTTTAATAATTTACTATAGAAAAGGCAATCCCTGGCGCAATTAAAATTTGCGACAGTAAAAAAATTTTTTTTTGAATAATTTACTATAGAAAAGGCAAACCCTGGCGTAATTAAAATTTGCGACAGTAAAAAATTATTTTTTGAAAAATTTACTACAGAAAAGGCAATCCCTGGCGGATTTAAAATTTGCGACAGTAAAAAATTATTTTTTGAATAATTTACTATAGAAAAGGCAATCCCTGGCGCAATTAAAATTTGCGACAGTAGAAAATTATTTTTTGAAAAATTTACTATAGAAAAGGTAATCCCTGGCGTATTTAAAATTTGCGACATTAAAAACTTATTTTTTTAATAATTTACTATAGAAAAGGCAATCCCTGGCGTATTTAAAATTTGCGACAGTAAAAAATTATTTTTTGCAAAATTTACTATAGAAAAGGCAATACCTGGAGCAATTAAAATTTGCGACAGTAGAAAATTATTTTTCGAAAAAATTTCTATATAAAAGGCAATAACTGGCGCAATTAAAATTTGCGACAGTAAAAAATTATTTTTTTAATAATTTACTATAGAAAGGCAATCCCTGGCGCAATTATAATTTGCGACAGTAAAAAATTATTTTTTGAAAAATTTACTACAGAAAAGGCAATCCCTGGCGCATTTAAAATTTGCGACAGTAAAAAATTATTTTTTGAATAATTTACTATAGAAAAGGCAATCCCTGGCGCAATTAAAATTTGCGACAGTAGAAAATTATTTTTTGAAAAATTTACTATAGAAAAGGTAAAAGGTAAAATGCATAATTAAAATTTGCGACAATAAAAAATTATTTTTTGAAAAATTTACTATAGAAAAGGCAATCCCTGGCGTATTTAAAATTTGCGACAGTAGAAAATTATTTTTTGAAATATTTACTGTAGAAAAGGCAATCCCTGGCGCAATTAAAATTTGCGGTAGTAAAAAATTATTTTTTGCAAAATTTACTATAGAAAGTCAATCCCTGGCGCAATTAAAATTTGCGACAGTAGAAAATTATCTTTTGAACAATTTACTGTAGAAAAGGCAATCCCTGGCGCAATTAAAATTTGCGACAGTAAAAAATTAATTTTTGAAAAATTTACTATAGAAAAGGCAATCCCTGGCATATTTAAAATTTGCGACAGTAAAAAATTAATTTTTGAAAAATTTACTATAGAAAAGGCAATCCCTGGCGTATTTAAAATTTGCGACAGTAAAAAATTAATTTTTGAAAAATTTACTATAGAAAAGGCAATACCTGGCGCAATTATAATTTGCGACCGTAAAAAATTAATTTTTGAAAAATTTACTATAGAAAAGGCAATCCCTGGCGCAATTAAAATTTGCGACAGTAAAAAATTAATTTTTGAAAAATTTACTATAGAAAAGGCAATCCTTGGCGTAATTAAAATTTCCAACAGTAAAAAATTATATTTTGAAATATTTACTTTAGAATAGGCAATCCCTGGCGCAATTAAAATTTGCGACAGTAAAAATTAATTTTTGAAAAATTTACTATAGAAAAGGCAATCCCTGGCGTATTTAAAATTTGCGACAGTAAAAAATTATTTTTTGCACAATTTACTATAGAAAAGGCAATCCCTGGCGCAATTAAAACTTGCGACAGTAAAAAATTAATTTTTGAAAAATTTACTATAGAAAGGGCAATCCCTGGCGCAATTAAAATTTGCGACAGTAAAAAATTATTTTTTGAATAATTTACTATAGAAAAGGCAATCCCTGGCGGATTTAAAATTTGCGACAGTAAAAAATTAATTTTTGAAAAATTTACTATAGAAAAGGCAATCCCTGGCGTATTTAAAATTTGCGACAGTAAAAAATTATTTTTTGCAAAATTTACTATAGAAAAAGCAATCCCTGGCGCAATTAAAATTTGCGACAGTAAAAAATTATTTTTTGCAAAATTTACTATAGAAAAGGCAATCCCTGGCGCAATTATAATTTGCGACCGTAAAAAATTAATTTTTGAAAAATTTACTATAGAAAAGGCAATCCCTGGCGCAATTAAAATTTGCGACAGTAAAAAATTATTTTTTGAATAATTTACTATAGAAAAGGCAATCCCTGGCGTATTTAAAATTTGCGACAGTAAAAAATTATTTTTTGCAAAATTTACTATAGAAAAGGCAATCCCTGGTGTAATTAAAATTTGCGACAGTAAAAAATTATTTTTTGCAAAATTTACTATAGAAAAGGCAATCCCTGGCGTAATTAAAATTTGCGACAATAAAAAATTATTTTTTGAAAAATTTACTATAGAAAAGGCAATCCCTGGCGTAATTAAAATTTGCGACAGTAAAAAATTATTTTTTGAAAAATTTACTGTGGAAAAGGCAATCCCTGGCGTATTTAAAATTTGCGAAAGTAAAAACTTATTTTTTGAATAATTTACTATAGAAAAGGCAATCATTGGCGCAATTAAAATTTTCTACAGTAGAAAATTATTTTTTGTAAAATTTAATATAGAAAAGGCAATCCATGGCGTATTTAAAATTTGCGACAGTAAAAAATTATTTTTTGAATAATTTACTGTAGAAAGGGCAATCCCTGGCGTATTTAAAATTTGCGACAGTAAAAAATTATTTTTTGCAAAATTTACTATAGAAAATGCAATCCCTGGCCTAATTAAAATTTGCGACAGTAAAAAATTATTTTTTGCAAAATTTACTATAGAAAAGGCAATCCCTGACGTATTTAAAATTTGCGACAGTAAAAAATTAATTTTTGAAAAATTTACTATAGAAAAGGCAATCCCTGGAGTAATTAAAATTTCCGACAATAAAAAATTATTTTTTGCAAAATTTACTATAGAAAATGCAATCCCTGGCGTATTTAAAATTTGCGACAGTAAAAAATTATTTTTTGAAAAATTTACTACAGAAAAGGCAATCCCTGGCGGATTTAAAATTTGCGACAGTAAAAAATTATTTTTTGAATAATTTACTATAGAAGAGGCAATCCCTGGCGCAATTAAAATTTGCGACAGTAGAAAATTATTTTTTGAAAAATTTACTATATAAAAGGCAATAACTGGCGCAATTAAAATTTGCGACAGTAAAAAATTATTTTTTTAATAATTTACTATAGAAAAGGCAATACCTGGCGCAATTAAAATTTGCGACAGTAAAAAATTATTTTTTTAATAATTTACTATAGAAAAGGCAATACCTGGCGCAATTAAAATTTGCGACAGTAAAAAATTATTTTTTGAAACATTTACTACAGAAAAGGCAATCCCTGGCGGATTTAAAATTTGCGACAGTAAAAAATTATTTTTTGAATAATTTACTATAGAAATGGCAATCCCTGGCGCAATTAAAATTTGCGACAGTAGAAAATTATTTTTTGAAAAATTTATTATAGAAAAGGTAAAAGGCGTAATTAAAATTTGCGACAATAAAAAATTATTTTTTGAAAAATTTACTATAGAAAAGGCAATCCCTGGCGTATTTAAAATTTGCGACAGTAGAAAATTATTTTTTGAAATATTTACTGTAGAAAAGGCAATCCCTGGCGCAATTAAAATTTGCGATAGTAAAAAATTATTTTTTGCAAAATTTACTATAGAAAGTCAATCCCTGGCGCAATTAAAATTTGCGACAGTAGAAAATTATTTTTTGAACAATTTACTGTAGAAAAGGCAATCCCTGGCGGATTTAAAATTTGCGACAGTAAAAAATTATTTTTTGAATAATTTACTATAGAAAAGGCAATCCCAGGCGCAATTAAAATTTGCGACAGTAGAAAATTATTTTTTGAAAAATTTACTATAGAAAAGGCTATCCATGGCGTATTTAAAATTTGCGACAGTAGAAAATTATTTTTTGAAAAATTTACTATAGAAAAGGCTATCCATGGCGTATTTAAAATTTGCGACAGCAGAAAATTATTTTTTGAAAAATTTACTATAGAAAAGGCTATCCATGGCGTATTAAAAATTTGCGACAGTAAAAAATTATTTTTTGAATAATTTACTATAGAAAAGGCAAACCCTGGCGCAATTAAAATTTGCGACAGTAGAAAATTATTTTTTGAAAAATTTACTATAGAAAAGGCAATCCCTGGCGTATTTAAAATTTGCGACAGTAAAAAATTATTTTGTGAATAATTTACTATAGAAAAGGCAATACCTGGAGCAATTAAAATTTGCGACAGTAGAAAATTATTTTTCGAAAAATTTTCTATATAAAAGGCAATAACTGGCGCAATTAAAATTTGCGACAGTAAAAAATTATTTTTTTAATAATTTACTATAGAAAGGCAATCCCAGGCGCAATTAAAATTTGCGACAGTAAAAAATTATTTTTTGAAAAATTTACTACAGAAAAGGCAATCCCTGGCGCATTTAAAATTTGCGACAGTAAAAAATTATTTTTTGAATAATTTACTATAGAAAAGGCAATCCCTGGCGCAATTAAAATTTGCGACAGTAAAAAATTATTTTTTGAATAATTTACTATAGAAAAGGCAATCCCTGGCGCAATTAAAATTTGCGACAGTAGAAAATTATTTTTTGAAAAATTTACTATAGAAAAGGTAAAAGGTAAAATGCGTAATTAAAATTTGCGACAATAAAAAATTATTTTTTGAAAAATTTACTATAGAAAAGGCAATCCCTGGCGTATTTAAAATTTGCGACAGTAGAAAATTATTTTTTGAAATATTTACTGTAGAAAAGGCAATCCCTGGCGCAATTAAAATTTGCGATAGTAAAAAATTATTTTTTGCAAAATTTACTATAGAAAGTCAATCCCTGACGCAATTAAAATTTGCGACAGTAGAAAATTATCTTTTGAACAATTTACTGTAGAAAAGGCAATCCCTGGCGCAATTAAAATTTGCGACAGTAAAAAATTAATTTTTGAAAAATTTACTATAGAAAAGGCAATCCCTGGCATATTTAAAATTTGCGACAGTAAAAAATTATCTTTTGAACAATTTACTGTAGAAAAGGCAATCCCTGGCGCAATTAAAATTTGCGACAGTAAAAAATTAATTTTTGAAAAATTTACTATAGAAAAGGCTATCCATGGCGTATTAAAAATTTGCGACAGTAAAAAATTATTTTTTGAATAATTTACTATAGAAAAGGAAATCCCTGGCGCAATTAAAATTTGCGACAGTAGAAAATTATTTTTTGAAAAATTTACTATAGAAAAGGCAATCCCTGGCGTATTTAAAATTTGCGACAGTAAAAAATTATTTTTTGAATAATTTACTATAGAAAAGGCAATACCTGGAGCAATTAAAATTTGCGACAGTAGAAAATTATTTTTCGAAAAAATTTCTATATAAAAGGCAATAACTGGCGAAATTAAAATTTGCGACAGTAAAAAATTATTTTTTTAATAATTTACTATAGAAAGGCAATCCCAGGCGCAATTAAAATTTGCGACAGTAGAAAATTATTTTTTGAAATATTTACTGTAGAAAAGGCAATCCCTGGCGCAATTAAAATTTGCGATAGTAAAAAAATATTTTTTGCAAAATTTACTATAGAAAGTGAATCCCTGGCGCAATTAAAATTTGCGACAGTAGAAAATTATCTTTTGAACAATTTACTGTAGAATAGGCAATCCCTGGCGCAATTAAAATTTGCGACAGTAAAAAATTAATTTTTGAAAAATTTACTATAGAAAAGGCAATCCCTGGCATATTTAAAATTTGCGACAGTAAAAAATTAATTTTTGAAAAATTTACTATAGAAAAGGCAATCCCTGGCGTATTTAAAATTTGCGACAGTAAAACATTAATTTTTGAAAAATTTACTATAGAAAAGGCAATACCTGGCGCAATTATAATTTGCGACCGTAAAAAATTAATTTTTGAAAAATTTACTATAGAAAAGGCAATCCCTGGCGCAATTAAAATTTGCGACAGTAAAAAATTATTTTTTGAATAATTTACTATAGAAAAGGCAATCCCTGGCGTATTTAAAATTTGCGACAGTAAAAAATTATTTTTTGCAAAATTTACTATAGAAAAGGGAATCCCTGGCGTAATTAAAATTTGCGACAGTAAAAAATTATTTTTTGCAAAATTTACTATAGAAAAGGCAATCCCTGGCGTAATTAAAATTTGCGACAATAAAAAATTATTTTTTGAAAAATTTACTATAGAAAAGGCAATCCCTGGCGTAATTAAAATTTGCGACAGTAAAAAATTATTTTTGAAAAATTTACTGTGGAAAAGGCAATCCCTGGCGTATTTAAAATTTGCGAAAGTAAAACTTATTTTTTGAATAATTTACTATAGAAAAGACAATCATTGGCGCAACTAAAATTTTCTACAGTAGAAAATTATTTTTTGTAAAATTTAATATAGAAAAGGCAATCCATGGCGTACTTAAAATTTGCGACAGTAAAAAATTATTTTTTGAATAATTTACTGTAGAAAGGGCAATCCCTGGCGTATTTAAAATTTGCGACAGTAAAAAATTATTTTTTGCAAAATTTACTATAGAAAATGCAATCCCTGGCCTAATTAAAATTTGCGACAGTAAAAAATTATTTTTTGCAAAATTTACTATAGAAAAGGCAATCCCTGACGTATTTAAAATTTGCGACAGTAAAAAATTAATTTTTGAAAAATTTACTATAGAAAAGGCAATCCCTGGCGCAATTAAAATTTGCGACAGTAGATAATTATTTTTTGAAAAATTTACTATAGAAAAGGTAATCCCTGGCGTATTTAAAATTTGCGACATTAAAAGCTTATTTTTTTAATAATTTACTATAGAAAAGGCAATCCCTGGCGTATTTAAAATTTGCGACAATAAAAAATTATTTTTTGCAAAATTTACTATAGAAAAGGCAATCCCTGGCGCAATTAAAATTTGCGACAGTAGAAAATTATTTTTTGAAAAATTTTCTATATAAAAGGCAACAACTGGCGCAATTAAAATTTGCGACAGTAAAAAATTATTTTTTTAATAATTTACTATAGAAATGGCAATCCCTGGCGCAATTAAAATTTGCGACAGTAAAAAATTATTTTTTGAAACATTTACTACAGAAAAGGCAATCCCTGGCGGATTTAAAATTTGCGACAGTAAAAAATTATTTTTTGAATAATTTACTATAGAAATGGCAATACCTGGCGCAATTAAAATTTGCGACAGTAGAAAATTATTTTTTGAAAAATTTACTATAGAAAAGGTAAAAGGCGTAATTAAAATTTGCGACAATAAAAAATTATTTTTTGAAAAATTTACTATAGAAAAGGCAATCCCTGATGCAATTAAAATTTGCGACAGTAAAAAATTATTTTTTGAAAAATTTACTATAGAAAAGGCAATCCCTGGCGTAATTAAAATTACGACAGTAAAAAATTAGTTTTTGAAGAATTTACTGTAGAAGAGGCATTCCCTGGCGCAATTAAAATTTGCGACAGTAAAAAATAATTTTTTGGAAAATTTACTATAGAAAAGGCAATCCCTGGCGTAATTAAAATTTGCGACAGTAAAAAATTAGTTTTTGAATAATTTACTATAGAAAAGGCAATCCCCGGCGTAATTAAAATTTGCGACAGTAAAAAATTATTTTTTGAATAATTTACTATAGAAAAGGCAATCCCCGGCGTATTTAAAATTTGCGACAGTAAAAAATTATTTTTTGAAAAATTTACTATAGAAAATGCAATCCCTGGCGTAATTAAAATTTGTGACAGTAAAAAATTATTTTTTGAAAAAGTTACTATAGAAAAGGCAATCCCTGCCGTAATTAAAATTTTCGACAGTAAAAAATTATTTTTTGCAAAATTTACTGTAGAAAAGGCAATCCCTGGCGCAATTAAAACTTGCGACAGTAAAAAACTATTTTTTGAAAAATTTACTATAGAAAAGGCAATCCCTGGCGCAATTAAAATTTGCGACAGTAAAAAATTATTTTTTGCAAAATTTACTATAGGAAAGGCAATCCCTGGCGTAATTAAAATTTGCGACAGTAAAAAATTATTTTTTGAATAATTTACTATAGAAAAGGCAATCCCCGGCGTAATTAAAATTTGCGACAGTAAAAAATTATTTTTTGAATAATTTACTATAGAAAAGGCAATCCCTGGCGTAATTAAAATTTGCGACAGTAGAAAATTAGTTTTTGAATAATTTACTATAGAAAAGGCAATCCCTGGCGCAATTAAAATTTGCGACAGTAAAAAATTATTTTTTGAAAAATTTACTATAGAAAAGGCAATCCCTGGCGTAATTAAAATTTGCGACAGTAAAAAATTATTTTTTGAAAAATTTACTGTAGAAAAGGCAAACCCTGGCGCAATTAAAATTTGCGACAGTAAAAAATTATTTTTTGAAAAATTTACTGTAGAAAAGGCAATCGCTGGCGCAATTAAACTTTGCGACAGTAGAAAATTATTTTTTGAAAAATTTACTGTAGAAAAGGCAATCCCTGGCGCAATTAAAATTTGCGACAGTAAAAAATTAATTTTTGAAAAATTTACTATAGAAAAGGCAATCCCTAGCGTATTTAAAATTTGCGACAGTAAAAAATTATTTTTTGAATAATTTACTATAGAAAAGGCAATCCCTGGCGTAATTAAAATTTGCGACAGTAAAAAATTATTTTTTGAAAAAGTTACTATAGAAAAGGCAATCCCTGGCGTAATTAAAATTTTCGACAGTAAAAAATTATTTTTTGCAAAATTTACTGTAGAAAAGGCAATCCCTGGCGCAATTAAAACTTGCGACAGTAAAAAATTATTTTTTGAAAAATTTACTATAGAAAAGGCAGTCCCTGGCGCAATTAAAATTTGCGACAGTAAAAAATTATTTTTTGCAAAATTTACTATAGAAAAGGCAATCTCTGGCGTAATTAAAATTTGCGACAGTAAAAAATTATTTTTTGAATAATTTACTATAGAAAAGGCAATCCCTGGCGGATTTAAAATTTTCGACAGTAAAAAATTATTTTTTGAAAAATTTACTATAGAAAATGCAATCCCTGGCGTAATTAAAATTTGCGACAGTAAAAAATTATTTTTGAAAAATTTACTGTAGAAAAGGCAAACCCTGGCGCAATTAAAATTTGCGACAGTAAAAAATTATTTTTTGAAAAATTTACTGTAGAAAAGGCAATCGCTGGCGCAATTAAACTTTGCGACAGTAGAAAATTATTTTTTGAAAAATTTACTGTAGAAAAGGCAATCCCTGGCGCAATTAAAACTTGCGACAGTAAAAAATTATTTTTTGAAAAATTTACTATAGAAAAGGCAGTCCCTGGCGCAATTAAAATTTACGACAGTAAAAAATTATTTTTTGCAAAATTTACTATAGAAAAGGCAATCTCTGGCGTAATTAAAATTTGCGACAGTAAAAAATTATTTTTTGAATAATTTACTATAGAAAAGGCAATCCCTGGCGGATTTAAAATTTTCGACAGTAAAAAATTATTTGTTGAAAAATTTACTTTAGAAAAGGGAATCCCTGGCGCAATTAAAATTTGCGACAGTAAAAAATTATTTTTTGAAAAATTTACTATAGAAAAGGCAATCCCTGGCGCAATTAGAATTTGCGACAGTAAAAAATTATTTTTTGCAAAATTTACTATAGAAAAGGCAATCCCTGGTGCAATTAAAATTTGCGACAGTATAAAATTAAATTTTGAAAAATTTACTATAAAAAAGGCAATCCCTGGCGTAATTAAAATTTGCGAGAGTAAAAAATTATTTTTTGAAAAATTTACTGTAGAAAAGGCAATCCCTGGCGCAATTAAAATTTGCCTTACAGTAAAAAATTATTTTTTGAAAAATTTACTATAGAAAGGGCAATCCCTGGCGTAATTAAAATTTGCGACAGTAAAAAATGAGTTTTTGAAAAATTTACTGTAGAAAAGGCTATTCCTGGCGCAATTAAAATTTGCGCAGTAAAAAATTATTTTTTGAAAAATTTACTATAGAAAAGGCAATCCCTGGCGCAATTAAAATTTGCGACAGTAAAAAATTGTTTTTTGAAAAATTTACTGTAGAAAAGGCAATCCCTGGCGCAATTAAAATTTGCGACAGTAAAAAATTATTTTTTGAAAAATTTACTATAGAAAAGGCAATCCCTGGCGGATTTAAAATTTGCGACAGTATAAAATATTTTTTTGAAAAATTTACTATACAAAAGGCAATCCCTGACGCAATTAAAATTTGCGACAGTAAAAAATTATTTTTTGAAAAATTTACTATAGAAAAGGCAATCCCTGGTGTAATTAAAATGTGCGACAGTAAAAAATTAGTTTTTGAAAAATTTACTGTAGAAAAGGCAATCCCTGGCGCAATTAAAATTTGCGACAGTAAAAAATTATTTTTTGGAAAATTTACTATAGAAAAGGCAATCCCTGGCGTAATTAAAATTTGCGACAGTAAAAAATTAGTTTTTGAATAATTTACTATAGAAAAGGCAATCCCCGGCGTAATTAAAATTTGCGACAGTAGATAATTAGTTTTGGAATAATTTACTATAGAAAAGGCAATCCCTGGCGCAATTAAAATTTGCGACAGTAAAAAATTATTTTTTGAAAAATTTACTGTAGAAAAGGCAATCCCTGGCGCAAATAAAATTTGCGACAGTAGAAAATTATTTTTTGAAAAATTTACTGTAGAAAAGGCAATCCATGGCGTATTTAAAATTTGCGAGAGAAAAAAATTAATTTTTGAAAAATTTACTATAGAAAAGGCAATCCCTGGCGTAATTAAATTTTGCGACAGTAAAAAATTATTTTTTGAAAAATTTACTGTAGAAAAGGCAATCCCTGGCGCAATTTAAATTTGCGACAGTATAAAATTAAATTTTGAAAAAATTTACTATAGAAAAGGCAATCCCTGGCGTAATTAAAATTTGCGACAGTAAAAAATTATTTTTTGAAAAATTTACTATAGAAAAGGCAATCCCTGGCGTAATTAAAATTTGCGACAGTAAAAAATTATTTTTTGAAAAATTTACTGTAGAAAAGGCAAACCCTGGCGCAATTAAAATTTGCGACAGTAAAAAATTATTTTTTGAAAAATTTACTGTAGAAAAGGCAATCGCTGGCGCAATTAAACTTTGCGACAGTAGAAAATTATTTTTTGAAAAATTTACTATAGAAAAGGCAATCCCTGGCGCAATTAAAATTTGCGACAGTAAAAAATTAATTTTTGAAAAATTTACTATAGAAAAGGCAATCCCTAGCGTATTTAAAATTTGCGACAGTAAAAAATTATTTTTTGCAAAATTTACTATAGAAAAGGCAATCCCTGGTGCAATTAAAATTTGCGACAGTATAAAATTAAATTTTGAAAAATTTACTATAAAAAAGGCAATCCCTGGCGTAATTAAAATTTGCGAGAGTAAAAAATTATTTTTTGAAAAATTTACTGTAGAAAAGGCAATCCCTGGCGCAATTAAAATTTGCGACAGTAAACAATTATTTTTTGAAAAATTTACTATAGAAAAGGCAATACCTGGCGCAATTAAAATTTGCGACAGTAAAAAATTATTTTTAGAATAATTTACTATAGAAAAGGCAATCCCTGGCGTAGTTAAAATTTGCGACAGTAAAAAATTATTTTTTGAAAAATTTACTGTAGAAAAGGCAATCCCTGGCGTAATTAAAATTTGCGACAGTAAAAAATTAGTTTTTGAAAAATTTACTATAGAAAAGGCAATCCCTGGCGTAATTAAAATTTGAGACAGTAAAAAATTATTTTTTGAATAATTTACTATAGAAAAGGCAATCCCTGGCGTATTTAAAATTTGCGACAGTATAAAATTAAATTTTGAAAAATTTACTATAGAAAAGGCAATCCCTGGCGTAATTATAATTTGCGACAGTAAAAAATTAGTTTTTGAAAAATTTGCTATAGAAAAGGCAATCCCTGGCGTATTTAAAATTTGCGACAGTAAAAAATTATTTTTTGAAAAATTTACTATAGAAAAGGCAATCCCTGGCGGATTTAAAATTTGCGACAGTATAAAATTAATTTTTGAAAAATTTACTATAGAAAAGTCAATCCCCGGCGTAATTAAAATTTGCGACAGTAAAAAAATATTTTTTGAATAATTTACTATAGAAAAGGCAATCCCTGGCGTAATTAAAATTTGCGACAGTAGAAAATTAGTTTTTGAATAGTTTACTATAGAAAAGGCAATCCCTGGCGCAATTAAAATTTGCGACAGTAAAAAATAATTTTTTGAAAAATTTACTGTAGAAAAGGCAATCCCTGGCGCAATTAAAATTTGCGACATTAGAAAATTATTTTTTGAAAAATTTACTGTAGAAAAGGCAATCCCTGGCGTATTTAAAATTTGCGAGAGAAAAAAATTAATTTTTGAAAAATTTACTATAGAAAAGGCAATCCTTGGCGTAATTAAATTTTGCGACAGTAAAAAATTATTTTTTGAAAAATTTACTGTAGAAAAGGCAATCCCTGGCGCAATTTAAATTTGCGACAGTATAAAATTAAATTTTGATAAAATTTACTATAGAAAAGGCAATCCCTGGCGTAATTAAAATTTGCGACAGTAAAAAATTATTTTTTGAAAAATTTACTATAGAAAAGGCAATCCCTGGCGTAATTAAAATTTGCGACAGTAAAAAATTATTTTTTTGAAAAATTTACTGTAGAAAAGGCAAACCCTGGCGCAATTAAAATTTGCGACAGTAAGAAATTATTTTTTGAAAAATTTACTGTAGAAAAGGAAATCCCTTGCGCAATTAAACTTTGCGACAGTAGAAAATTATTTTTTTAAAAATATACTGTAGAAAAGGCAATCCCTTTCGCAATTAAAATTTGTGACAGTAAAAAATTAAGTTTTGAAAAATTTACTATACAAAAGGCAATCCCTGGCGTATTTAAAATTTGCGACAGTAAAAAATTATTTTTTGAATAATTTACTATAGAAAAGGCAATCCCTGGCGTAATGAAAATTTGCGACAGTAAAAAATTATTTCTTGAAAAAGTTACTATAGAAAAGGCAATCCCTGGCGTAATTAAAATTTTCGACAGTAAAAAATTATTTTTTGCAAAATTTACTGTAGAAAAGGCAATCCCTGGCGTAATTAAAATTTGCGACAGTAAAAAATTATTTTTTGAATAATTTGCTATAGAAAAGGCAATCCCCGGCGTAATTAAAATTTGCGACAGTAAAAAATTATTTTTTGAATAATTTACTATAGAAAAGGCAATCCCTGGCGTAATTAAAATTTGCGACAGTAGAAAATTAGTTTTTGAATAATTTACTATAGAAAAGGCAATCCCTGGCGCAATTAAAATTTGCGACAGTAAAAAATTATTTTTTGAAAAATTTACTGTAGAAAAGGCAATCCCTGGCGCAATTAAAATTTGCGACAGTAGAAAATTATTTTTTGAAAAATTTACTGTAGAAAAGGCAATCCCTGGCGTATTTAAAATTTGCGAGAGAAAAAAATTAATTTTTGAAAAATTTACTATAGAAAAGGCAATCCTTGGCGTAATTAAATTTTGCGACAGTAAAAAATTATTTTTTGAAAAATTTACTGTAGAAAAGGCAATCCCTGGCGCAATTAAAATTTGCGACAGTAGAAAATTATTTTTTGAAAAATTTACTGTAGAAAAGGCAATCCCTGGCGTATTTAAAATTTGCGAGAGAAAAAAATTAATTTTTGAAAAATTTACTATAGAAAAGGCAATCCTTGGCGTAATTAAATTTTGCGACAGTAAAAAATTATTTTTTGAAAAATTTACTGTAGAAAAGGCAATCCCTGGCGCAATTTAAATTTGCGACAGTAAAAAATTAGTTTTAGAAAAATTTACTATAGAAAAGGCAATCCCTGGCGTAATTAAAATTTGCGACAGTAAAAAATTATTTTTTGAATAATTTACTATAGAAAAGGCAATCCCTGGCGTATTTAAAATTTGCGACAGTAAAAAATTATTTTTTGAAAAATTTACTATAGAAAAGGCAATCCCTGGCGTAATTAAAATTTGCGACAGTAAAAAATTATTTTTTGAAAAATTTACTATAGAAAAGGCATTCCCTGGCGCAATTAAAATTTGCGACAGTAAAAAATTATTTTTTGCAAAATTTACTATAGAAGAGGCAATCCCTGGCGTAATTAAAATTTGCGACAGTAAAAAATTATTTTTTGAATAATTTGCTATAGAAAAGGCAATCCCCGGCGTAATTAAAATTTGCGACAGTAAAAAATTATTTTTTGAATAATTTACTATAGAAAAGGCAATCCCTGGCGTAATTAAAATTTGCGACAGTAGAAAATTAGTTTTTGAATAATTTACTATAGAAAAGGCAATCCCTGGCGCAATTAAAATTTGCGACAGTAAAAAATTATTTTTTGAAAAATTTACTGTAGAAAAGGCAATCCCTGGCGCAATTTAAATTTGCGACAGTATAAAATTAAATTTTGATAAAATTTACTATAGAAAAGGCAATCCCTGGCGTATTTAAAATTTGCGACAGTAAAAAATTATTTTTTGAAAAATTTACTATAGAAAAGGCAATCCCTGGCGTAATTAAAATTTGCGACAGTAAAAAATTATTTTTTGAAAAATTTACTATAGAAAAGGCATTCCCTGGCGCAATTAAAATTTGCGACAGTAAAAAATTATTTTTTGCAAAATTTACTATAGAAGAGGCAATCCCTGGCGTAATTAAAATTTGCGACAGTAAAAAATTATTTTTTGAATAATTTGCTATAGAAAAGGCAATCCCCGGCGTAATTAAAATTTGCGACAGTAAAAAATTATTTTTTGAATAATTTACTATAGAAAAGGCAATCCCTGGCGTAATTAAAATTTGCGACAGTAGAAAATTAGTTTTTGAATAATTTACTATAGAAAAGGCAATCCCTGGCGCAATTAAAATTTGCGACAGTAAAAAATTATTTTTTGAAAAATTTACTGTAGAAAAGGCAATCCCTGGCGCAATTAAAATTTGCGACAGTAGAAAATTATTTTTTGAAAAATTTACTGTAGAAAAGGCAATCCCTGGCGTATTTAAAATTTGCGAGAGAAAAAAATTAATTTTTGAAAAATTTACTATAGAAAAGGCAATCCTTGGCGTAATTAAATTTTGCGACAGTAAAAAATTATTTTTTGAAAAATTTACTGTAGAAAAGGCAATCCCTGGCGCAATTTAAATTTGCGACAGTAAAAAATTAGTTTTAGAAAAATTTACTATAGAAAAGGCAATCCCTGGCGTAATTAAAATTTGCGACAGTAAAAAATTATTTTTTGAATAATTTACTATAGAAAAGGCAATCCCTGGCGTAATTAAAATTTGCGACAGTAAAAAATTATTTTTTGAATAATTTACTACAGAAAAGGCAATCAATCCCTGGCGTATTTAAAATTTGCGACAGTATAAAATTAAATTTTGAAAAATTTACTATAGAAAAGGCAATCCCTGGCGTAATTAAAATTTGCGACAGTAAAAAATTATTTTTTGAAAAATTTACTATAGTAAAGGCAATTCCTGGCGGATTTAAAATTTGCGACAGTATAAAATTAATTTTTGAAAAATTTACTATAGAAAAGGCAATCCCCGGCGTAATTAAAATTTGCGACAGTAAAAAATTATTTTTTGAATAATTTACTATAGAAAAGGCAATCCCTGGCGTAATTAAAATTTGCGACAGTAGAAAATTAGTTTTTGAATAATTTACTATAGAAAAGGCAATCCCTGGCGCAATTAAAATTTGCGACAGTAAAAAATTATTTTTAGAAAAATTTACTGTAGAAAAGGCAATCCCTGGCGCAATTAAAATTTGCGACAGTAGAAAATTATTTTTTGAAAAATTTACTGTAGAAAAGGCAATCCTTGGCGTATTTAAAATTTGCGAGAGAAAAAAATTAATTTTTGAAAAATTTACTATAGAAAAGGCAATCCCTGGTGTAATTAAATTTTGCGACAGTAAAAAATTATTTTTTGAAAAATTTACTGTAGAAAAGGCAATCCCTGGCGCAATTTAAATTTGCGACAGTATAAAATTAAATTTTGATAAAATTTACTATAGAAAAGGCAATCCCTGGCGTATTTAAAATTTGCGACAGTAAAAAATTATTTTTTGAAAAATTTACTATAGAAAAGGCAATCCCTGGCGTAATTAAAATTTGCGACAGTAAAAAATTATTTTTTGAAAAAGTTACTATAGAAAAGGCAATCCCTGGCGTAATTAAAATTTTCGACAGTAAAAAATTATTTTTTGCAAAATTTACTGTAGAAAAGGCAATCCCTGGCGCAATTAAAACTTGCGACAGTAAAAAACTATTTTTTGAAAAATTTACTATAGAAAAGGCAATCCCTGGCGCAATTAAAATTTGCGACAGTAAAAAATTATTTTTTGCAAAATTTACTATAGAAAAGGCAATCCCTGGCGTAATTAAAATTTTCGACAGTAAAAAATTATTTTTTGAATAATTTACTATAGAAAAGGCAATCCCCGGCGTAATTAAAATTTGCGACAGTAAAAAATTATTTTTTGAATAATTTACTATAGAAAAGGCAATCCCTGGCGTAATTAAAATTTGCGACAGTAGAAAATTAGTTTTTGAATAATTTACTATAGAAAAGGCAATCCCTGGCGCAATTAAAATTTGCGACAGTAAAAAATTATTTTTTGAAAAATTTACTGTAGAAAAGGCAATCCCTGGCGCAGTTAAAATTTGCGACAGTAGAAAATTATTTTTTGAAAAATTTACTGTAGAAAAGGCAATCCCTGGCGTATTTAAAATTTGCGAGAGAAAAAAATTAATTTTTGAAAAATTTACTATAGAAAAGGCAATCCCTGGCGTAATTAAAATTTGCGACAGCAAAAAATTATTTTTTGAATAATTTACTATAGAAAAGGCAATCCCCGGCGTAATTAAAATTTGCGACAGTAAAAAATTATTTTTTGAATAATTTACTATAGAAAAGGCAATCCCTGGCGTAATTAAAATTTGCGACAGTAGAAAATTAGTTTTTGAATAACTTACTATAGAAAAGGCAATCCCTGGCGCAATTAAAATTTGCGACAGTAAAAAATTATTTTTTGAAAAATTTACTGTAGAAAAGGCAATCCCTGGCGCAATTAAAATTTGCGACAGTAGAAAATTATTTTTTGAAAAATTTACTGTACAAAAGGCAATCCCTGGCGTATTTAAAATTTGCGAGAGAAAAAAATTAATTTTTGAAAAATTTACTATAGAAAAGGCAATCCCTGGCGTAATTAAATCTTGCGACAGTAAAAATTATTTTTTGAAAAATTTACTGTAGAAAAGGCAATCCCTGGCGCAATTTAAATTTGCGACAGTATAAAATTAAATTTTGTAAAAATTTACTATTGAAAAGGCAATCCCTGGCGTAATTAAAATTTGCGACAGTAAAAAATTATTTTTTGAAAAATTTACTATAGAAAAGGCAATCCCTGGCGTAATTAAAATTTGGGACAGTAAAAAAGTATTTTTTGAAAAATTTACTGTAGAAAAGCAAACCCTGGCGCAATTAAAATTTGCGACAGTAAAAAATTATTTTTTGAAAAATTTACTGTAGAAAAGGCAATCGCTGGCGCAATTAAACTTTGCGACAGTAGAAAATTATTTTTTGAAAAATTTACTGTAGAAAAGGCAATCCCTGGCGCAATTAAAATTTGCGACAGTAAAAAATTAATTTTTGAAAAATTTACTATAGAAAAGGCAATCCCTAGCGTATTTAAAATTTGCGACAGTAAAAAATTATTTTTTGAATAATTTACTATAGAAAAGGCAATCCCTGGCGTAATTAAAATTTGCGACAGTAAAAAATTATTTTTTGAAAAAGTTACTATAGAAAAGGCAATCCCTGGCGTAATTAAAATTTTCGACAGTAAAAAATTATTTTTTGCAAAATTTACTGTAGAAAAGGCAATCCCTGGCGCAATTAAAACTTGCGACAGAAAAAAATTATTTTTTGAAAAATTTACTATAGAAAAGGCAGTCCCTGGCGCAATTAAAATTTGCGACAGTAAAAAATTAAATTTTGAAAAATTTACTATAGAAATGGCAATTCCTGGTGCAATTAAAATTTGCGACAGTAAAAAATTATTTTTTGAAAAATTTACTATAGAAAAGGCAATCCGTGGCGCAATTAAAATTTGCGACAGTAAAAAATTATTTTTTGCAAAATTTACTATAGAAAAGGCAATCCCTGGTGCAATTAAAATTTGCGACAGTATAAAATTAAATTTTGAAAAATTTACTATAAAAAAGGCAATCCCTGGCGTAATTAAAATTTGCGAGTGTAAAAAATTATTTTTTGAAAAATTTACTGTAGAAAAGGCAATCCCTGGCGCAATTAAAATTTGCGACAGTAAAAAATTATTTTCTGAAAAATTTACTATAGAAAAGGCAATCCGTGGCGTAATTAAAATTTGCGACAGTAAAAAATTAGTTTTTGAAAAATTTACTGTAGAAAAGGCAATTCCTGGCGCAATTAAAATTTGCGCAGTAAAAAATTATTTTTTGAAAAATTTACTAACTTCCCTGGCGCAATTAAAATTTGCGACAGTAAAAAATTATTTTTTGAAAAATTTACTGTAGAAAAGGCAATCCCTGGCGCAATTAAAATTTGCGACAGTAAAAAATTATTTTTTGAAAAATTTACTATAGAAAAGGCAATCCCTGGCGGATTTAAAATTTGCGACAGTATAAAATTATTTTTTGAAAAATTTACTATAGAAAAGGCAATCCCTGACGCAATTAAAATTTGCGACAGTAAAAAATTATTTTTTGAAAATTTACTATAGAAAAAGCAATCCCTGGCGTAATTAAAATTTGCGACAGTAAAAAATTAGTTTTTGAAAAATTTACTGTAGAAAAGGCAATCCCTGGCGCAATTAAAATTTGCGACAGTAAAAAATTATTTTTTGGAAAATTTACTATAGTAAAGGCAATCCCTGGCGTAATTAAAATTTGCGACAGTAAAAAATTAGTTTTTGAATAATTTACTATAGAAAAGGCAATCCCCGGCGTAATTAAAATTTGCGACAGTAAAAAATTATTTTTTGAATAATTTACTATAGAAAAGGCAATCCCTGGCGTAATTAAAATTTGCGACAGTAGATAATTAGTTTTTGAATAATTTACTATAGAAAAGGCAATCCCTGGCGCAATTAAAATTTGCGACAGTAAAAAATTATTTTTGAAAAATTTACTGTAGAAAAGGCAATCCCTGACGCAATTAAAATTTGCGACAGTAGAAAATTATTTTTTGAAAAATTTACTGTAGAAAAGGCAATCCATGGCGTATTTAAAATTTGCGAGAGAAAAAAATTAATTTTTGAAAAATTTACAATAGAAAAGGCAATCCCTGGCGTAATTAAATTTTGCGACAGTAAAAAATTATTTTTTGAAAAATTTACTGTAGAAAAGGCAATCCCTGGCGCAATTTAAATTTGCGACAGTATAAAATTAAATTTTGATAAAATTTACTATAAAAAAGGCAATCCCTGTCGTAATTAAAATTTGCGACAGTAAAAAATTAGTTTTTGAATAATTTACTATAGAAAAGGCAATCTCCGGCGTAATTAAAATTTGCGAGAGAAAAAAATTAATTTTTGAAAAATTTACAATAGAAAAGGCAATCCCTGGCGTAATTAAATTTTGCGACAGTAAAAAATTATTTTTTGAAAAATTTACTGTAGAAAAGGCAATCCCTGGCGCAATTTAAATTTGCGACAGTATAAAATTAAATTTTGATAAAATTTACTATAAAAAGGCAATCCCTGTCGTAATTAAAATTTGCGACAGTAAAAAATTAGTTTTTGAATAATTTACTATAGAAAAGGCAATCCCCGGCGTAATTAAAATTTGCGATAGTAAAAAATTATTTTTTGAATAATTTACTATAAAAAAGGCAATCCCTGGCGCAATTAAAATTTGCGACAGTAAAAAATTATTTTTTGAAAAATTTACTGTAGAAAAGGGAATCCCTGGCGCAATTAAAATTTGCGACAGTAAAAAATTATTTTTTGAAAAATTTACTATAGAAAGGGCAATCCCTGGCGGATTTAAAATTTGCGACAGTATAAAATTATTTTTTGAAAAATTTACTATAGAAAAGGCAATCCCTGATGCAATTAAAATTTGCGACAGTAAAAAATTATTTTTCGAAAAATTTACTATAGAAAAGGCAATCCCTGGCGTAATTAAAATTTACGACAGTAAAAAATTAGTTTTTGAAGAATTTACTGTAGAAAAGGCAATCCCTGGCGTAATTAAAATTTGCGACAGTAAAAAATAATTTTTTGGAAAATTTACTATAGAAAAGGCAATCCCTGGCGTAATTAAAATTTGCGACAGTAAAAAATTAGTTTTTGAATAATTTACTATAGAAAAGGCAATCCCCGGCGTAATTAAAATTTGCGACAGTAAAAAATTATTTTTTGAATAATTTACTATAAAAAAGGCAATCCCTGGCGTAATTAAAATTTGCGACAGTGGAAAATTAGTTTTTGAATAATTTACTGTGGAAAAGGCAATCCCTGGCGCAATTAAAATTTGCGACAGTAAAAAATTATTTTTTGAAAAATTTACTGTAGAAAAGGCAATCCCTGGCGCAATTAAAATTTGCGACAGTAGAAAATTATTTTTTGAAAAATTTACTGTAGAAAAGGCAATCCCTGGCGTATTTAAAATTTGCGAGAGAAAAAAATTAATTTTTGACAAATTTACTATAGAAAAGGCAATCCCTGGCGTAATTAAATTTTGCGACAGTAAAAAATTATTTTTTGAAAAATTTACTGTAGAAAAGGCAATCCCTGGCGCAATTTAAATTTGCGACAGTATAAAATTAAATTTTGAAAAATTTACTGTAGAAAAGGCAATCCCTGTCGCAATTAAAATTTGCGACAGTAAAAAATTATTTTTTGAAAAATTTACTATAGAAAAGGCAATCCCTGGCGGATTTAAAATTTGCGACAGTATAAAATTATTTTTTGAAAAATTTACTATAGAAAAGGCAATCCCTGACGCAATTAAAATTTGCGACAGTAAAAAATTTACTATTGAAAAGGCAATCCCTGGCGTAATTAAAATTTGGTACAGTAAAAAATTAGTTTTTGAAAAATTTACTGTAGAAAAGGCAATCCCTGGCGCAATTAAAATTTGCGACAGTAAAAAATTATTTTTTGGAAAATTTACTATAGAAAAGGCAATCCCTGGCGTAATTAAAATTTGCGACAGTAAAAAATTAGTTTTTGAATAATTCACTATAGAAAAGGCAATCCCCGGCGTAATTAAAATTTGCGACAGTAAAAAATTATTTGTTGAATAATTTACTATAGAAAAGGCAAACCCTGGCGTAATTAAAATTTGCGACAGTAGAAAATTAGTTTTTGAATAATTTCTATAGAAAAGGCAATCCCTGGCGCAATTAAAATTTGCGACAGTAAAAAGTTATTTTTTGATAAATTTACTGTAGAAAAGGCAATCCCTGGCGCAATTAAAATTTGCGACAGTAGAAAATTATTTTTTGAAAAATTTACTGTAGAAAAGGCAATCCCTGGCGTATTTAAAATTTGCGAGAGAAAAAAATAATTTTTGAAAAATTTACTATAGAAAAGGCAATACCTGGCGTAATTAAAATTTGCGATAGTAAAAAATTATTTTTTGAAAAATTTACTGTAGAAAAGGCAATCCCTGGCGCAATTAAAATTTGCGACAATAAAAAATTATTTTTTGAAAAATTTACTGTAGAAAAGGCAATCCCTGGCGCAATTTACATTTGCGACAGTATAAAATTAAATTTTGAAAAAATTTACTATAGAAGAGGCAATCCCTGGCGTAATTAAAATTTGCGACAGTAAAAAATTATTTTTTGAAAAATTTACTGTAGAAAAGGCAATCCCTGGCGCAATTAAAATTTGCGATATTAAAAAATTATTTTTTGAAAAATTTACTATAGAAAGGCAATCCCTGGCGTAATTAAAATTTGCGACAGTGAAAAATTAGTTTTTGAAAAATTTACTGTAGAAAAGGCAATCCCTGGCGCAATTAAAATTTGCGACAGTAAAAGATTATTTTTCGAAAAATTTACTATAGAAAAGGCAATCCCTGGCGCAATTAAAATTTGCGACAGTAAAAAATTATTTTTTGAAAAATTAACTGTAGAAAAGGGAATACCTGGAGCAATTAAAATTTGCGACAGTAAAAAATTATTTTTGAAAAATTTACTATAGAAAAGGCAATCCCTGGCGGATTTAAAATTTGCGACAGTATAAAATTATTTTTTGAAAAATTTACTATAGAAAAGGCAATCCCTGATGCAATTAAAATTTGCGACAGTAAAAAATTATTTTTTGAAAAATTTACTATAGAAAAGGCAATCCCTGGCGTAATTAAAATTTACGACAGTAAAAAATTAGTTTTTGAAGAATTTACTGTAGGAAAGGCAATCCCTGGCGCAATTAAAATTTGCGACAGTAAAAAATAATTTTTTGGAAAATTTACTATAGAAAAGGCAATCCCTGGCGTAATTAAAATTTGCGACAGTAAAAAATTAGTTTTTGAATAATTTACTATAGAAAAGGCAATCCCCGGCGTAATTAAAATTTGCGACAGTAAAAAATTATTTTTTGAATAATTTACTATAGAAAAGGCAATCCCTGGCGTAATTAAAATTTGCGACAGTAGAAAATTAGTTTTTGTATAATTTACTGTGGAAAAGGCAATCCCTGGCGCAATTAAAATTTGCGACAGTAAAAAATTATTTTTTGAAAAATTTACTGTAGAAAAGGCAATCCCTGGCGCAATTAAAATTTGCGACAGTAGAAAATTATTTTTTGAAAAATTTACTGTAGAAAAGGCAATCCCTGGCGTATTTAAAATTTGCGAGAGAAAAAAATTAATTTTTGACAAATTTACTATAGAAAAGGCAATCCCTGGCGTAATTAAATTTTGCGACAGTAAAAAATTATTTTTTGAAAAATTTACTGTAGAAAAGGCAATCCCTGGCGCAATTTAAATTTGCGACAGTATAAAATTAAATTTTGAAAAATTTACTGTAGAAAAGGCAATCCCTGGCGCAATAAAATTTGCGACAGTAAAAAATTATTTTTTGAAAAATTTACTGTAGAAAAGGCAATCCCTGGCGCAATTAAACTTTGCGACAGTAGAAAATTATTTTTTTAAAAATTTACTGTAGAAAAGGCAATCCCTTTCGCAATTAAAATTTGTGACAGTAAAAAATTAAATTTTGAAAAATTTACTATACAAAAGGCAATCCCTGGCGTAGTTAAAATTTGCGACAGTAAAAAATTATTTTTTGAATAATTTACTATAGAAAAGGTAATCCCTGGCGTAATTAAAATTTGCGACAGTAAAAAATTATTTTTTGAAAAAGTTACTATAGAAAAGGCAATCCCTGGCGTAATTAAAATTTTCGACAGTAAAAAATTATTTTTTGCAAAATTTACTGTAGAAAAGGCAATCCCTGGCGCAATTAAAACTTGCGACAGTAAAAAATTATTTTTTGAAAAATTTACTATAGAAAAGGCAATCCCTGGCGCAATTAAAATTTGCGACAGTAAAAAATTATTTTTTGCAAAATTTACTATAGAAAAGGCAATCCCTGGCGTAATTAAAATTTGCGACAGTAAAAAATTATTTTTTGAATAATTTACTATAGAAAAGGAAATGCCCGGCGTAATTAAAATTTGCGACAGTAAAAAATTATTTTTTGAATAATTTACTATAGAAAAGGCAATCCCTGGCGTAATTAAAATTTGCGACAGTAGAAAATTAGTTTTTGAATAATTTACTATAGAAAAGGCAATCCCTGGCGCAATTAAAATTTGCGACAGTAAAAAGTTATTTTTTGAAAAATTTACTGTAGAAAAGGCAATCCCTGGCGCAATTAAAATTTGCGACAGTAGAAAATTATTTTTTGAAAAATTTACTGTAGAAAAGGCAATCCCTGGCGTATTTAAAATTTGCGAGAGAAAAAAATTAATTTTTGAAAAATTTACTATAGAAAAGGCAATCCCGGGCGTAATTAAATTTTGCGACAGTAAAAAATTATTTTTTGAAAAATTTACTGTAGAAAAGGCAATCCCTGGCGCAATTTAAATTTGCGACAGTATAAAATTAAATTTTGAAAAAATTTACTGTAGAAAAGGCAATCCCTGGCACAATTAAACTGTGCGAAAGTAGAAAATTATTTTTTGAAAAATTTACTGTAGAAAAGGCAATCCCTGGCGCAATTAAAATTTGCGACAGTAAAAAATTATTTTTTGAATAATTTACTATAGAAAAGGCAATCCCTGACGTAATTAAAATTTGCGACAGTAAACAATTATTATTTGAAAAAGTTACTATAGAAAAGGCAATCCCTGGCGTAATTAAAATTTTCGACAGTAAAAAATTATTTTTTGCAAAATTTACTATAAAAAAGGCAATCCCTGGCGTAATTAAAATTTGCGACAGTAAAAAATTATTTTTTGAAAAATTTACTGTAGAAAAGGCAATCCCTGGCGCAATTAAAATTTGCGACAATAAAACATTATTTTTTGAAAAATTTACTATAGAAAAGGCAATCCCTGGCGTAATTAAAATTTGCGACAGTAAAAAATTAGTTTTTGAAAAAATTACTGTAGAAAAGGCAATACCTGTCGCAATTAAAATTTGCGACAGTAAAAAATTATTTTTTGAAAAATTTACTATAGAAAAGGCAATCCTTGGCGCAATTAAATTTTGCGACAGTAAAAAATTATTTTTTGAAAAATTTACTGTAGAAAAGGCAATCCTTGGCGCAAATAAAATTTGCGACAGTAAAAAATTATTTTTTGAAAAATTTACTATAGAAAAGGCAATCCCTGGCGGATTTAAAATTTGCGACAGTATAAAATTATTTTTTGAAAAATTTACTATAGAAAAGGCAATCCCTGACGCAATTAAAATTTGCGACAGTAAAAAATTATTTTTTGAAAAATTTACTATAGAAAAGGCAATCCCTGGCGTAATTAAAATTTGCGACAGTAAAAAATTAGTTTTTGAAAAATTTACTGTAGAAAAGGCAATCCCTGGCGCAATTAAAATTTGCGACAGTAAAAAATTATTTTTTGAAAAATTTACTATAGAAAAGGCAATCCCTGGCGTAATTAAAATTTGCGACAGTAAAAAATTAGTTTTTGAATAATTTACTATAGAAAAGGCAATCCCTGGCGGATTTAAAATTTGCGACAGTAAAAAATTAATTTTTGAAAAATTTACTGTAGAAAAGGCAATCCCTGGCGTAATTAAAATTTGCGACAGTAAAAAATTATTTTTTGAATAATTTACTGTAGAAAAGGCAATCCCTGGCGTAATTAAAATTTGCGACAGTACAAAATTAGTTTTTGAAAAATTTACTGTAGAAAAGGCAATCCCTGGCGCAATTAAAATTTGCGACAGTAAAAAATTATTTTTTGAAAAATTAATTACTAATTAAAATTTGCGACAGTAAAAAATTATTTTTTGAAAAATTTACTATAGAAAAGGCAATCCCTGGCGCAATTAAAATTTGCGACAGTAAAAAATTATTTTTTGCAAAATTTACTATAGAAAAGGCAATACCTGGCGCAATTAAAATTTGCGACAGTACAAAATTATTTTTTGAAAAATTTACTATAGAAAAGGCAATCCCTGGCGGATTTAAAATTTGCGACAGTAAAAAATTAATTTTTGAAAAATTTACTATCGAAAAGGCAATTCCTGGCGTAATTAAAATTTGCGACAGTAAAAAATTAGTTTTTGAAAAATTTACTATAGAAAAGGCAATCCCTGGCGTAATTAAAATTTGCGACAGTAAAAAATTATTTTTTGAATAATTTACTATAGAAAAGGCAATCCCTGGCGTATTTAAAATTTGCGACAGTATAAAATTAAATTTTGAAAAATTTACTATAGAAAAGGCAATCCCTGGCGTAATTAAAATTTGCGACAGTAAAAAATTAGTTTTTGAAAAATTTGCTAGAGAAAAGGCAATCCCTGGCGTATTTAAAATTTGCGACAGTAAAAAATTATTTTTTGAAAAATTTACTATAGAAAAGGCAATCCCCGGCGTAATTAAAATTTGCGACAGTAAAAAATTATTTTTTAAATAATTTACTATAGAAAAGGTAATCCCTGGCGTAATTAAAATTTGCGACAGTAGAAAATTAGTTTTTGAATAATTTACTGTAGAAAAGGCAATCCCTGGCGCAATTTAAATTTGCGACAGTATAAAATTAAATTTTGAAAAAATTTACTATAGAAAAGGCAATCCGTGGCGTAATTAAAATTTGCGATAGTAAAAAATTATTTTTTGAAAAATTTACTATAGAAAAGGCAATCCCTGGCGTAATTAAAATTTGCGACAGTAAAAAATTATTTTTTGAAAAATTTACTGTAGAAAAGGCAAACCCTGGCGCAATTAAAATTTGCGACAGTAAAAAATTATTTTTTGACAAATTTACTGTAGAAAAGGCAATCCCTGGCGCAATTAAACTTTGCGACAGTAGAAAATTATTTTTTGAAAAATTTACTGTAGAAAATGCAATCCCTGGCGCAATTAAAATTTGTGACAGTAAAAAATTATTTTTTGCAAAATTTACTATAGAAAAGGCAATCCCTGGCGGATTTAAAATTTGCGACAGTATAAAATTATTTTTTGAAAAATTTACTATAGAAAAGGCAATCCCTGACGCAATTAAAATTTGCGACAGTAAAAAATTATTTTTTGAAAAATTTACTATAGAAAAGGCAATCCCTGGCGTAATTAAAATTTGCGACAGTAAAAAATTAGTTTTTGAAAAATTTACTGTAGAAAAGGCAATCCCTGGCGCAATTAAAATTTGCGACAGTAAAAAATTATTTTTTGAAAAATTTACTATAGAAAAGGCAATCCCTGGCGTAATTAAAATTTGCGACAGTAAAAAATTAGTTTTTGAATAATTTACTATAGAAAAGGCAATCCCTGGCGGATTTAAAATTTGCGACAGTAAAAAATTAATTTTTGAAAAATTTACTGTAGAAAAGGCAATCCCTGGCGTAATTAAAATTTGCGACAGTAAAAAATTATTTTTTGAATAATTTACTGTAGAAAAGGCAATCCCTGGCGTAATTAAAATTTGCGACAGTACAAAATTAGTTTTTGAAAAATTTACTGTAGAAAAGGCAATCCCTGGCGCAATTAAAATTTGCAACAGTAAAAAATTATTTTTTGAAAAATTAATTACTAATTAAAATTTGCGACAGTAAAAAATTATTTTTTGAAAAATTTACTATAGAAAAGGCAATCCCTGGCGCAATTAAAATTTGCGACAGTAAAAAATTATTTTTTGCAAAATTTACTATAGAAAAGGCAATACCTGGCGCAATTAAAATTTGCGACAGTACAAAATTATTTTTTGAAAAATTTACTATAGAAAAGGCAATCCCTGGCGGATTTAAAATTTGCGACAGTAAAAAATTAATTTTTGAAAAATTTACTATCGAAAAGGCAATTCCTGGCGTAATTAAAATTTGCGACAGTAAAAAATTAGTTTTTGAAAAATTTACTATAGAAAAGGCAATCCCTGGCGTAATTAAAATTTGCGACAGTAAAAAATTATTTTTTGAATAATTTACTATAGAAAAGGCAATCCCTGGCGTATTTAAAATTTGCGACAGTATAAAATTAAATTTTGAAAAATTTACTATAGAAAAGGCAATCCATGGCGTAATTAAAATTTGCGACAGTAAAAAATTAGTTTTTGAAAAATTTGCTAGAGAAAAGGCAATCCCTGGCGTATTTAAAATTTGCGACAGTAAAAAATTATTTTTTGAAAAATTTACTATAGAAAAGGCAATCCCCGGCGTAATTAAAATTTGCGACAGTAAAAAATTATTTTTTAAATAATTTACTATAGAAAAGGTAATCCCTGGCGTAATTAAAATTTGCGACAGTAGAAAATTAGTTTTTGAATAATTTACTGTAGAAAAGGCAATCCCTGGCGCAATTTAAATTTGCGACAGTATAAAATTAAATTTTGAAAAAATTTACTATAGAAAAGGCAATCCGTGGCGTAATTAAAATTTGCGACAGTAAAAAATTATTTTTTGAAAAATTTACTATAGAAAAGGCAATCCCTGGCGTAATTAAAATTTGCGACAGTAAAAAATTATTTTTTGAAAAATTTACTGTAGAAAAGGCAAACCCTGGCGCAATTAAAATTTGCGACAGTAAAAAATTATTTTTTGACAAATTTACTGTAGAAAAGGCAATCCCTGGCGCAATTAAACTTTGCGACAGTAGAAAATTATTTTTTGAAAAATTTACTGTAGAAAATGCAATCCCTGGCGCAATTAAAATTTGTGACAGTAAAAAATTATTTTTTGCAAAATTTACTGTAGAAAAGGCAATCCCTGGCGCAATTAAAACTTGCGACAGTAAAAAATTATTTTTTGAAAAATTTACTATAGAAAAGGCAATCCCTGGCGCAATTAAAATTTGCGACAGTAAAAAATTATTTTTTGCAAAATTTACTATAGAAAAGGCAATCCCTGGCGTAATTAAAATTTGCGACAGTAAAAAATTATTTTTTGAATAATTTACTATAGAAAAGGCAATCCCCAGCGTAATTAAAATTTGCGACAGTAAAAAATTATTTTTTGAATAATTTACTATAGAAAAGGCAATCCCTGCCGTAATTAAAATTTGCGACAGTAGAAAATTAGTTTTTGAATAATTTACTATAGAAAAGGCAATCCCTGGCGTAATTAAAATTTGCGACAGTAAAAAATTATTTTTTGAAAAATTTACTGTAGAAAAGGCAATCCCTGGCGCAATTAAAATTTGCGACAATAGAAAATTATTTTTCGAAAAATTTACTGTAGAAAAGGCAATCCCTGGCGTATTTAAAATTTGCGAGAGAAAAAAATTAATTTTTGAAAAATTTACTACAGAAAAGGCAATCCCTGGCGTAATTAAATTTTGCGACAGTAAAAAATTATTTTTTGAAAAATTTACTGTAGAAAAGGCAATCCCTGGCGCAATTTAAATTTTCGACAGTATAAAATTAAATTTTGAAAAAATTTACTATAGAAAAGACAATCCCTGGCGTAATTAAAATTTGCGACAGTAAAAAATTAGTTTTTGAAAAATTTGCTATAGAAAAGGCAATCCCTGGCGTAATTAAAATTTTCGACAGTAAAAAATAATTTTTTGAAAAATTTACTGTAGAAAAGGCAAGCCCTGGTGCAATTAAAATTTGCGACAGTAAAAAATTATTTTTTGAAAAATTTTCTGTAGAAAAGGCAATCCCTGGCGCAATTAAACTTTGCGACAGTAGAAAATTATTTTTTGAAAAATTTACTGTAGAAAAGGCAATCCCTGGCGCAATTAAAATTTACGATAGTAAAAAATTAATTTTTGAAAAATTTACTATAGAAAAGGCAATCCCTGGCGTATTTAAAATTTGCGACAGTAAAAAATTATTTTTTGAATAATTTACTATAGAAAAGGCAATACCTGGCGTAATTAAAATTTGCGACAGTAAAAAATTATTTTTTGAAAAAGTTACTATAGAAAAGGAAATCTCTGGCGTAGTTAAAATTTTCGACAGTAAAAAATTATTTTTTGAAAAATTTACTGTAGAAAAGGCAATCCCTGGCGTATTTAAAATTTGCGACAGTATAAAATTAAATTTTGAAAAATTTACTATAGAAAAGGCAATCCCTGGCGTAATTAAAATTTGCGACAGTAAAAAATTAGTTTTTGAAAAATTTGCTATAGAAAAGGCAATCCCTGGCGTAATTAAAATTTTCGACAGTAAAAAATAATTTTTTGAAAAATTTACTGTAGAAAAGGCAAGCCCTGGTGCAATTAAAATTTGCGACAGTAAAAAATTATTTTTTGAAAAATTTTCTGTAGAAAAGGCAATCCCTGGCGCAATTAAACTTTGCGACAGTAGAAAATTATTTTTTGAAAAATTTACTGTAGAAAAGGCAATCCCTGGCGCAATTAAAACTTGCGACAGTAAAAAATTATTTTTTGAAAAATTTACTATAGAGAAGGCAATCCCTGGCCCAATTAAAATTTGCGACAGTAAAAAATTATTTTTTGCAAAATTTACTATAGAAAAGGCAATCCCTGGCGTAATTAAAATTTGCGACAGTAAAAAATTATTTTTTGAATAATTTACTATAGAAAAGGCAATCCCTGGCGGATTTAAAATTTTCGACAGTAAAAAATTATTTTTTGAAAAATTTACTATAGAAAAGGCAATCCCTGGCGTATTTAAAATTTGCGACAGTATAAAATTAAATTTTGAAAAATTTACTATAGAAAAGGCAATCCCTGGCGTAATTAAAATTTGCGACAGTAAAAAATTAGTTTTTGAAAAATTTGCTAGAGAAAAGGCAATCCCTGGCGTATTTAAAATTTGCGACAGTAAAAAATTATTTTTTGAAAAATTTACTAAAGAAAAGGCAATCCCTGGCGGATTTAAAATTTGCGACAGTAAAAAATTATTTTTTGAAAAATTTACTGTAGAAACGGCGATCCTTGGCGCAATTAAAATTTGCGACAGTAAAAAATTAGTTTTTGAAAAATTTACTATAGAAAAGGCAATCCCTGGCGTAATTAAAATTTGCGACAGTAAAAAATTATTTTTTGAATAATTTACTATAGAAAAGGCAATCCCTGGCGTATTTAAAATTTGCGACAGTATAAAATTAAATTTTGAAAAATTTACTATAGAAAAGGCAATCCCTGGCGTAATTAAAATTTGCGACAGTAAAAAATTAGTTTTTGAAAAATTTGCTAGAGAAAAGGCAATCCCTGGCGTATTTAAAATTGGCGACAGTAAAAAATTATTTTTTGAAAAATTTACTATAGAAAAGGCAATCCCTGGCGGATTTAAAATTTGCGACAGTATAAAATTAATTTTTGAAAAATTTACTATAGAAAAGGCAATCCCCGGCGTAATTAAAATTTGCGACAGTAAAAAATTATTTTTTAAATAATTTACTATAGAAAAGGCAATCCCTGGCGTAATTAAAATTTGCGACAGTAGAAAATTAGTTTTTGAATAATTTACTGTAGAAAAGGCAATCCCTGGCGCAATTTAAATTTGCGACAGTATAAAATTAAATTTTGAAAAAATTTACTATAGAAAAGGCAATCCTTGGCGTAATTAAAATTTGCGACAGTAAAAAATTATTTTTTGAAAAATTTACTATAGAAAAGGCAATCCCTGGCGTAATTAAAATTTGCGACAGTAAAAAATTATTTTTTGAAAAATTTACTGTAGAAAAGGCAAACCCTGGCGCAATTAAAATTTGCGACAGTAAAAAATTATTTTTTGCAAAAATTACTATAGAAAAGGCAATCCCTGGCGTATTTAAAATTTGCCACAGTAAAAAATTATTTTTTGAATAATTTAATATAGAAAAGGCAATCCCTGGCGTATTTAAAATTTGCCACAGTAAAAAATTATTTTTTGAATAATTTAATATAGAAGAGGCAATCCCTGGCGTAATTAAAATTTGCGACAGTAAAAAATTATTTTTTGAAAAAGTTACTATAGAAAAGGCAATCCCTGGCGTAATTAAAATTTGCGACAGTAAAAAATTATTTTTTGAAAAATTTACTATAGAAAAGGCAATCCCTGGCGTAATTAAAATTTGCGACAGTAAAAAATTATTCTTTGAAAAATTTACTGTAGAAAAGGCAAACCCTGGCGTAATTAAAATTTGCGACAGTAAAAAATTATTTTTTGAAAAATTTACTGTAGAAAAGGCAATCCCTGGCGCAATTAAAATTTGTGACAGTAAAAAATTAATTTTTGAAAAATTTACTATAGAAAAGGCAATCCCTGGCGTATTTAAAATTTGCCACAGTAAAAAATTATTTTTTGAATAATTTAATATAGAAGAGGCAATCCCTGGCGTAATTAAAATTTGCGACAGTAAAAAATTATTTTTTGAAAAAGTTACTATAGAAAAGGCAATCCCTGGCGTAATTAAAATTTTCGACAGTAAAAAATTATTTTTTGCAAAATTTTCTGTAGAAAAGGCAATCCCTGGCGCAATTAAAACTTGCGACAGTAAAAAATTATTTTTTGAAAAATTTACTATAGAAAAGGCAATCCCTGGCGCAATTAAAATTTGCGACAGTAAAAAATTGTTTTTTGCAAAAATTACTATAGAAAAGGCAATCCCTGGCGTAATTAAAATTTGCGACAGTAAAAAATTATTTTTTGAATAATTTACTATAGAAAAGGCAATCCCCGGCGTAATTAAAATTTGCGACAGTAAAAAATTATTTTTTGAATAATTTACTATAGAAAAGGCAATCCCTGCCGTAATTAAAATTTGCGACAGTAGAAAATTAGTTTTTGAATAATTTACTATAGAAAAGGCAATCCCTGGCGTAATTAAAATTTGCGACAGTAAAAAATTATTTTTTGAAAAATTTACTGTAGAAAAGGCAATCCCTGGCGCAATTAAAATTTGCGACAGTAGAAAATTATTTTTCGAAAAATTTACTGTAGAAAAGGCAATCCCTGGCGTATTTAAAATTTGCGAGAGAAAAAAATTAATTTTTGAAAAATTTACTATAGAAAAGGCAATCCCTGGCGTAATTAAATTTTGCGACAGTAAAAAATTATTTTTTGAAAAATTTACTGTAGAAAAGGCAATCCCTGGCGCAATTTAAATTTTCGACAGTATAAAATTAAATTTTGAAAAAATTTACTATAGAAAAGGCAATCCCTGGCGTAATTAAAATTTGCGACAGTAAAAAATTATTTTTTGAAAAATTTGCTATAGAAAAGGCAATCCCTGGCGTAATTAAAATTTGCGACAGTAAAAAATAATTTTTTGAAAAATTTACTGTAGAAAAGGCAAGCCCTGGCGCAATTAAAATTTGCGACAGTAAAAAATTATTTTTTGAAAAATTTACTGTAGAAAAGGCAATCCCTGGCGCAATTAAACTTTGCGACAGTAGAAAATTATTTTTTGAAAAATTTACTGTAGAAAAGGCAATCCCTGGCGCAATTAAAATTTACGACAGTAAAAAATTAATTTTTGAAAAATTTACTATAGAAAAGGCAATCCCTGGCGTATTTAAAATTTGCGACAGTAAAAAATTATTTTTTGAATAATTTACTATAGAAAAGGCAATCCCTGGCGTATTTAAAATTTGCGACAGTATAAAATTAAATTTTGAAAAATTTACTATAGAAAAGGAAATCCCTGGCGTAGTTAAAATTTTCGACAGTAAAAAATTATTTTTTGCAAAATTTACTGTAGAAAAGGCAATCCCCGGCGTAATTAAAATTTGCGACAGTAAAAAATTAGTTTTTGAAAAATTTACTCTAGAAAAGGCAATCCCTGGCGCAATTAAAATTTGCGACAGTAAAAAATTATTTTTTGAAAAATTAATTACTAATTAAAATTTGCGACAGTAAAAAATTATTTTTTGAAAAATTTACTATAGAAAAGGCAATACCTGGCGCAATTAAAATTTGCGACAGTACAAAATTATTTTTTGAAAAATTTACTATAGAAAAAGCAATACCTGGCGGATTTAAAATTTGCGACAGTAAAAAATTAATTTTTGAAAAATTTACTATCGAAAAGGCAATCCCTGGCGTAATTAAAATTTGCGACAGTAAAAAATTAGTTTTTGAAAAATTTACTATAGAAAAGGCAATCCCTGGCGTAATTAAAATTTGCGACAGTAAAAAATTATTTTTTGAATAATTTACTATAGAAAAGGCAATCCCTGGCGTATTTAAAATTTGCGACAGTATAAAATTAAATTTTGAAAAATTTACTATAGAAAAGGCAATCCCTGGCGTAATTAAAATTTGCGACAGTAAAAAATTAGTTTTTGAAAAATTTGCTAGAGAAAAGGCAATCCCTGGCGTATTTAAAATTGGCGACAGTAAAAAATTATTTTTTGAAAAATTTACTATAGAAAAGGCAATCCCTGGCGGATTTAAAATTTGCGACAGTATAAAATTAATTTTTGAAAAATTTACTATAGAAAAGGCAATCCCCGGCGTAATTAAAATTTGCGACAGTAAAAAATTATTTTTTAAATAATTTACTATAGAAAAGGCAATCCCTGGCGTAATTAAAATTTGCGACAGTAGAAAATTAGTTTTTGAATAATTTACTGTAGAAAAGGCAATCCCTGGCGCAATTTAAATTTGCGACAGTATAAAATTAAATTTTGAAAAAATTTACTATAGAAAAGGCAATCCCTGGCGTAATTAAAATTTGCGACAGTAAAAAATTATTTTTTGAAAAATTTACTATAGAAAAGGCAATCCCTGGCGTAATTAAAATTTGCGACAGAAAAAAATTATTTTTTGAAAAATTTACTGTAGAAAAGGCAAACCCTGGCGCAATTAAAATTTGCGACAGTAAAAAATTATTTTTTGACAAATTTACTGTAGAAAAGGCAATCCCTGGCGCAATTAAACTTTGCGACAGTTGAAAATTATTTTTTGAAAAATTTACTGTAGAAAATGCAATCCCTGGCGCAATTAAAATTTGTGACAGTAAAAAATTAATTTTTGAAAAATTTACTATAGAAAAGGCAATCCCTGGCGTATTTAAAATTTGCGACAGTAAAAAATTATTTTTTGAATAATTTAATATAGAAGAGGCAATCCCTGGCGTAATTAAAATTTGCGACAGTAAAAAATTATTTTTTGAAAAAGTTACTATAGAAAAGGCAATCCCTGGCGTAATTAAAATTTTCGACAGTAAAAAATTATTTTTTGCAAAATTTACTGTAGAAAAGGCAATCCCTGGCGCAATTAAAACTTGCGACAGTAAAAAATTATTTTTTGAAAAATTTACTATAGAAAAGGCAATCCCTGGCGCAATTAAAATTTGCGACAGTAAAAAATTATTTTTTGCAAAATTTACTATAGAAAAGGCAATCCCTGGCGTAATTAAAATTTGCGACAGTAAAAAATTATTTTTTGAATAATTTACTATAGAAAAGGCAATCCCCGGCGTAATTAAAATTTGCGACAGTAAAAAATTATTTTTTGAATAATTTACTATAGAAAAGGCAATCCCTGCCGTAATTAAAATTTGCGACAGTAGAAAATTAGTTTTTGAATAATTTACTATAGAAAAGGCAATCCCTGGCGTAATTAAAATTAGCGACAGTATAAAATTATTTTTTGAAAAATTTACTATAGAAAAGGCAATCCCTGGCGGATTTAAAATTTGCGACAGTATAAAATTAATTTTTGAAAAATTTACTATAGAAAAGGCAATCCCCGGCGTAATTAAAATTTGCGACAGTAAAAAATTATTTTTTGAATAATTTAATATAGAAGAGGCAATCCCTGGCGTAATTAAAATTTGCGACAGTAAAAAATTATTTTTTGAAAAAGTTACTATAGAAAAGGCAATCCCTGGCGTAATTAAAATTTTCGACAGTAAAAAATTATTTTTTGCAAAATTTACTGTAGAAAAGGCAATCCCTGGCGCAATTAAAACTTGCGACAGTAAAAAATTATTTTTTGAAAAATTTACTATAGAAAAGGCAATCCCTGGCGCAATTAAAATTTGCGACAGTAAAAAATTATTTTTTGCAAAAATTACTATAGAAAAGGCAATCCCTGGCGTAATTAAAATTTGCGACAGTAAAAAATTATTTTTTGAATAATTTACTATAGAAAAGGCAATCCCCGGCGTAATTAAAATTTGCGACAGTAAACAATTATTTTTTGAATAATTTACTATAGAAAAGGCAATCCCTGCCGTAATTAAAATTTGCGACAGTAGAAAATTAGTTTTTGAATAATTTACTATAGAAAAGGCAATCCCTGGCGTAATTAAAATTTGCGACAGTAAAAAATTATTTTTTGAAAAATTTACTGTAGAAAAGGCAATCCCTGGCGCAATTAAAATTTGCGACAGTAGAAAATTATTTTTCGAAAAATTTACTGTAGAAAAGGCAATCCCTGGCGTATTTAAAATTTGCGAGAGAAAAAAATTAATTTTTGAAAAATTTACTATAGAAAAGGCAATCCCTGGCGTAATTAAATTTTGCGACAGTAAAAAATTATTTTTTGAAAAATTTACTGTAGAAAAGGCAATCCCTGGCGCAATTAAAATTTGTGACAGTAAAAAATTAATTTTTGAAAAATTTACTATAGAAAAGGCAATCCCTGGCGTATTTAAAATTTGCGACAGTAAAAAATTATTTTTTGAATAATTTAATATAGAAGAGGCAATCCCTGGCGTAATTAAAATTTGCGACAGTAAAAAATTATTTTTTGAAAAAGTTACTATAGAAAAGGCAATCCCTGGCGTAATTAAAATTTTCGACAGTAAAAAATTATTTTTTGCAAAATTTACTGTAGAAAAGGCAATCCCTGGCGCAATTAAAACTTGCGACAGTAAAAAATTATTTTTTGAAAAATTTACTATAGAAAAGGCAATCCCTGGCGCAATTAAAATTTGCGACAGTAAAAAATTATTTTTTGCAAAAATTACTATAGAAAAGGCAATCCCTGGCGTAATTAAAATTTGCGACAGTAAAAAATTATTTTTTGAATAATTTACTATAGAAAAGGCAATCCCCGGCTTAATTAAAATTTGCGACAGTAAACAATTATTTTTTGAATAATTTACTATAGAAAAGGCAATCCCTGCCGTAATTAAAATTTGCGACAGTAGAAAATTAGTTTTTGAATAATTTACTATAGAAAAGGCAATCCCTGGCGTAATTAAAATTTGCGACAGTAAAAAATTATTTTTTGAAAAATTTACTGTAGAAAAGGCAATCCCTGGCGCAATTAAAATTTGCGACAGTAGAAAATTATTTTTCGAAAAATTTACTGTAGAAAAGGCAATCCCTGGCGTATTTAAAATTTGCGAGAAAAAAAATTAATTTTTGAAAAATTTACTATAGAAAAGGCAATCCCTGGCGTAATTAAATTTTGCGACAGTAAAAAATTATTTTTTGAAAAATTTACTGTAGAAAAGGCAATCCCTGGCGCAATTTAAATTTTCGACAGTATAAAATTAAATTTTGAAAAAAATTACTATAGAAAAGGCAATCCCTGGCGTAATTAAAATTTGCGACAGTAAAAAATTATTTTTTGAAAAATTTGCTATAGAAAAGGCAATCCCTGGCGTAATTAAAATTTGCGACAGTAAAAAATAATTTTTTGAAAAATTTACTGTAGAAAAGGCAAGCCCTGGCGCAATTAAAATTTGCGACAGTAAAAAATTATTTTTTGAAAAATTTACTGTAGAAAAGGCAATCCCTGGCGCAATTAAACTTTGCGACAGTAGAAAATTATTTTTTGAAAAATTTACTGTAGAAAAGGCAATCCCTGGCGTAATTAAAATTTACGACAGTAAAAAATTAATTTTTGAAAAATTTACTATAGAAAAGGCAATCCCTGGCGTATTTAAAATTTGCGACAGTAAAAAATTATTTTTTGAATAATTTACTATAGAAAAGGCAATACCTGGCGTAATTAAAATTTGCGACAGTAAAAAATTATTTTTTGAAAAAGCTACTATAGAAAAGGAAATCCCTGGCCTAGTTAAAATTTTCGACAGTAAAAAATTATTTTTTGCAAAATTTACTGTAGAAAAGGCAATCCCCGGCGTAATTAAAATTTGCGACAGTAAAAAATTAGTTTTTGAAAAATTTACTCTAGAAAAGGCAATCCCTGGCGCAATTAAAATTTGCGACAGTAAAAAATTATTTTTTGAAAAATTAATTACTAATTAAAATTTGCGACAGTAAAAAATTATTTTTTGAAAAATTTACTATAGAAAAGGCAATACCTGGCGCAATTAAAATTTGCGACAGTACAAAATTATTTTTTGAAAAATTTACTATAGAAAAAGCAATACCTGGCGGATTTAAAATTTGCGACAGTAAAAAATTAATTTTTGAAAAATTTACTATCGAAAAGGCAATCCCTGGCGTAATTAAAATTTGCGACAGTAAAAAATTAGTTTTTGAAAAATTTACTATAGAAAAGGCAATCCCTGGCGTAATTAAAATTTGCGACAGTAAAAAATTATTTTTTGAATAATTTACTATAGAAAAGGCAATCCCTGGCGTATTTAAAATTTGCGACAGTAAAAAATTAAATTTTGAAAAATTTACTATAGAAAAGGCAATCCCTGGCGTAATTAAAATTTGCGACAGTAAAAAATTAGTTTTTGAAAAATTTGCTAGAGAAAAGGCAATCCCTGGCGTATTTAAAATTGGCGACAGTAAAAAATTATTTTTTGAAAAATTTACTATAGAAAAGGCAATCCCTGGCGGATTTAAAATTTGCGACAGTATAAAATTAATTTTTGAAAAATTTACTATAGAAAAGGCAATCCCCGGCGTAATTAAAATTTGCGACAGTAAAAAATTAGTTTTTGAATAATTTACTGTAGAAAAGGCAATCCCTGGCGCAATTTAAATTTGCGACAGTATAAAATTAAATTTTGAAAAAATTTACTATAGAAAAGGCAATCCCTGGCGTAATTAAAATTTGCGACAGTAAAAAATTATTTTTTGAAAAATTTACTATAGAAAAGGCAATCCCTGGCGTAATTAAAATTTGCGACAGTAAAAAATTATTTTTTGAAAAATTTACTGTAGAAAAGGCAAACCCTGGCGCAATTAAAATTTGCGACAGTAAAAAATTATTTTTTGACAAATTTACTGTAGAAAAGGAAATCCCTGGCGCAATTAAACTTTGCGACAGTTGAAAATTATTTTTTGAAAAATTTACTGTAGAAAAGGCAATCCCTGGCGTATTTAAAATTTGCGACAGTAAAAAATTAATTTTTGAAAAATTTACTATAGAAAAGGCAATCCCTGGCGTAATTAAAATTTGCGACAGTAAAAAATTATTTTTTGAAAAAGTTACTATAGAAAAGGCAATCCCTGGCGTAATTAAAATTTTCGACAGTAAAAAATTATTTTTTGCAAAATTTACTGTAGAAAAGGCAATCCCTGGCGCAATTAAAACTTGCGACAGTAAAAAATTATTTTTTGAAAAATTTACTATAGAAAAGGCAATCCCTGGCGCAATTAAAATTTGCGACAGTAAAAAATTATTTTTTGCAAAAATTACTATAGAAAAGGCAATCCCTGGCGTAATTAAAATTTGCGACAGTAAAAAATTATTTTTTGAATAATTTACTATAGAAAAGGCAATCCCCGGCGTAATTAAAATTTGCGACAGTAAACAATTATTTTTTGAATAATTTACTATAGAAAAGGCAATCCCTGCCGTAATTATAATTTGCGACAGTAGAAAATTAGTTTTTGAATAATTTACTATAGAAAAGGCAATCCCTGGCGTAATTAAAATTTGCGACAGTAAAAAATTATTTTTTGAAAAATTTACTGTAGAAAAGGCAATCCCTGGCGCAATTAAAATTTGCGACAGTAGAAAATTATTTTTCGAAAAATTTACTGTAGAAAAGGCAATCCCTGGCGTATTTAAAATTTGCGAGAAAAAAAATTAATTTTTGAAAAATTTACTATAGAAAAGGCAATCCCTGGCGTAATTAAATTTTGCGACAGTAAAAAATTATTTTTTGAAAAATTTACTGTAGAAAAGGCAATCCCTGGCGCAATTTAAATTTTCGACAGTATAAAATTAAATTTTGAAAAAAATTACTATAGAAAAGGCAATCCCTGGCGTAATTAAAATTTGCGACAGTAAAAAATTATTTTTTGAAAAATTTGCTATAGAAAAGGCAATCCCTGGCGTAATTAAAATTTGCGACAGTAAAAAATAATTTTTTGAAAAATTTACTGTAGAAAAGGCAAGCCCTGGCGCAATTAAAATTTGCGACAGTAAAAAATTATTTTTTGAAAAATTTACTGTAGAAAAGGCAATCCCTGGCGCAATTAAACTTTGCGACAGTAGAAAATTATTTTTTGAAAAATTTACTGTAGAAAAGGCAATCCCTGGCGTAATTAAAATTTACGACAGTAAAAAATTAATTTTTGAAAAATTTACTATAGAAAAGGCAATCCCTGGCGTATTTAAAATTTGCGACAGTAAAAAATTATTTTTTGAATAATTTACTATAGAAAAGGCAATACCTGGCGTAATTAAAATTTGCGACAGTAAAAAATTATTTTTTGAAAAAGCTACTATAGAAAAGGCAATCCCTGGCCTAGTTAAAATTTTCGACAGTAAAAAATTATTTTTTGCAAAATTTACTGTAGAAAAGGCAATCCCCGGCGTAATTAAAATTTGCGACAGTAAAAAATTAGTTTTGAAAAATTTACTCTAGAAAAGGCAATCCCTGGCGCAATTAAAATTTGCGACAGTAAAAAATTATTTTTTGAAAAATTAATTACTAATTAAAATTTGCGACAGTAAAAAATTATTTTTTGAAAAATTTACTATAGAAAAGGCAATACCTGGCGCAATTAAAATTTGCGACAGTACAAAATTATTTTTTGAAAAATTTACTATAGAAAAAGCAATACCTGGCGGATTTAAAATTTGCGACAGTAAAAAATTAATTTTGAAAAATTTACTATCGAAAAGGCAATCCCTGGCGTAATTAAAATTTGCGACAGTAAAAAATTAGTTTTTGAAAAATTTACTATAGAAAAGGCAATCCCTGGCGTAATTAAAATTTGCGACAGTAAAAAATTATTTTTTGAATAATTTACTATAGAAAAGGCAATCCCTGGCGTATTTAAAATTTGCGACAGTAAAAAATTAAATTTTGAAAAATTTACTATAGAAAAGGCAATCCCTGGCGTAATTAAAATTTGCGACAGTAAAAAATTAGTTTTTGAAAATTTGCTAGAGAAAAGGCAATCCCTGGCGTATTTAAAATTGGCGACAGTAAAAAATTATTTTTTGAAAAATTTACTATAGAAAAGGCAATCCCTGGCGGATTTAAAATTTGCGACAGTATAAAATTAATTTTTGAAAATTTACTATAGAAAAGGCAATCCCCGGCGTAATTAAAATTTGCGACAGTAAAAAATTAGTTTTTGAATAATTTACTGTAGAAAAGGCAATCCCTGGCGCAATTTAAATTTGCGACAGTATAAAATTAAATTTTGAAAAAATTTACTATAGAAAAGGCAATCCCTGGCGTAATTAAAATTTGCGACAGTAAAAAATTATTTTTTGAAAAATTTACTATAGAAAAGGCAATCCCTGGCGTAATTAAAATTTGCGACAGTAAAAAATTATTTTTTGAAAAATTTACTGTAGAAAAGGCAACCCTGGCGCAATTAAATTTGCGACAGTAAAAAATTATTTTTTGACAAATTTACTGTAGAAAAGGCAATCCCTGGCGCAATTAAACTTTGCGACAGTTGAAAATTATTTTTTGAAAAATTTACTGTAGAAAAGGCAATCCCTGGCGTATTTAAAATTTGCGACAGTAAAAAATTAATTTTTGAAAATTTACTATAGAAAAAGGCAATCCCTGGCGTAATTAAAATTTGCGACAGTAAAAAATTATTTTTTGAAAAAGTTACTATAGAAAAGGCAATCCCTGGCGTAATTAAAATTTTCGACAGTAAAAAAATTATTTTTTGCAAAATTTACTGTAGAAAGGCAATCCCTGGCGCAATTAAAACTTGCGACAGTAAAAAATTATTTTTTTGAAAAATTTACTATAGAAAAGGCAATCCCTGGCGCAATTAAAATTTGCGACAGTAAAAAATTATTTTTTGCAAAAATTACTATAGAAAAGGCAATCCCTGGCGTAATTAAAATTTGCGACAGTAAAAAATTATTTTTTGAATAATTTACTATAGAAAAGGCAATCCCCGGCGTAATTAAAATTTGCGACAGTAAACAATTATTTTTTGAATAATTTACTATAGAAAAGGCCAATCCCTGCCGTAATTATAATTTGCGACAGTAGAAAATTAGTTTTTGAATAATTTACTATAGAAAAGGCAATCCCTGGCGTAATTAAAATTTGCGACAGTAAAAAATTATTTTTTGAAAAAATTTACTGTAGAAAAGGCAATCCCTGGCGCAATTAAAATTTGCGACAGTAGAAAATTATTTTTCGAAAAATTTACTGTAGAAAAGGCAATCCCTGGCGTATTTAAAATTTGCGAGAAAAAAAATTAATTTTTGAAAATTTACTATAGAAAAGGCAATACCTGGCGTAATTAAATTTGCGACAGTTAAAAAATTATTTTTTGAAAAATTTACTGTAGAAAAGGCAATCCCTGGCGCAATTTAAATTTTCGACAGTATAAAATTAAATTTTGAAAAAATTTACTATAGAAAAGGCAATCCCTGGCGTAATTAAAATTTGCGACAGTAAAAAAATTATTTTTTGAAAAAATTTGCTATAGAAAAGGCAATCCCTGGCATAATTAAAATTTGCGACAGTAAAAAATAATTTTTTGAAAAATTTACTGTAGAAAAGGCAAGCCCTGGCGCAATTAAAATTTGCGACAGTAAAAAATTATTTTTTGAAAAATTTACTGTAGAAAAGGCAATCCCTGGCGCAATTAAACTTTGCGACAGTAGAAAATTATTTTTTGAAAAATTTACTGTAGAAAAGGCAATCCCTGGCGCAATTAAAATTTATGACAGTAAAAAATTAATTTTTGAAAAATTACTATAGAAAAGGCAATCCCTGGCGTATTTAAAATTTGCGACAGTAAAAAATTATTTTTTGAATAATTTACTATAGAAAAGGCAATACCTGGCGTAATTAAAATTTGCGACAGTAAAAAATTATTTTTTGAAAAAGCTACTATAGAAAAGGAAATCCCTGGCGTAGTTAAAATTTTCGACAGTAAAAAATTATTTTTTGCAAAATTTACTGTAGAAAAGGCAATCCCCGGCGTAATTAAAATTTGCGACAGTAAAAAATTAGTTTTTGAAAATTTACTCTAGAAAAGGCAATCCCTGGCGCAATAAAATTTGCGACAGTAAAAAATTATTTTTTGAAAAATTAATTACTAATTAAAATTTGCGACAGTAAAAAATTATTTTTTGAAAAATTTACTATAGAAAAGGCAATACCTGGCGCAATTAAAATTTGCGACAGTACAAAATTATTTTTTGAAAAATTTACTATAGAAAAAGCAATACCTGGCGGATTTAAAATTTGCGACAGTAAAAAATTAATTTTTGAAAAATTACTATCGAAAAGGCAATCCCTGGCGTAATTAAAATTTGCGACAGTAAAAAATTAGTTTTGAAAAATTTACTATAGAAAAGGCAATCCCTGGCGTAATTAAAATTTGCGACAGTAAAAAATTATTTTTTGAATAATTTACTATAGAAAAGGCAATCCCTGGCGTATTTAAAATTTGCGACAGTAAAAAATTAAAATTTTGAAAATTTACTATAGAAAAGGCAATCCCTGGCGTAATTAAAATTTGCGACAGTAAAAAATTAGTTTTTGAAAATTTGCTAGAGAAAAGGCAATCCCTGGCGTATTTAAAATTGGCGACAGTAAAAAATTATTTTTTGAAAAATTTACTATAGAAAATGCAATCCCTGGCGGATTTAAAATTTGCGACAGTATAAATTAATTTTTGAAAAATTTACTATAGAAAAGGCAATCCCCGGCGTAATTAAAATTTGCGACAGTAAAAAATTAGTTTTTGAATAATTTACTGTAGAAAAGGCAATCCCTGGCGCAATTTAAATTTGCGACAGTATAAAATTAAATTTGAAAAAAATTTACTATAGAAAAGGCAATCCCTGGCGTAATTAAAATTTGCGACAGTAAAAAATTATTTTTTGAAAAATTTACTATAGAAAAGGCAATCCCTGGCGTAATTAAAATTTGCGACAGTAAAAAATTATTTTTTGAAAAATTTACTGTAGAAAAGGCAAACCCTGGCGCAATTAAAATTTGCGACAGTAAAAAATTATTTTTTGACAAATTTACTGTAGAAAAGGCAATCCCTGGCGCAATTAAACTTTGCGACAGTTGAAAATTATTTTTTGAAAAATTTACTGTAGAAAATGCAATCCCCTGGCGCAATTAAAATTTGTGACAGTAAAAATTAATTTTTGAAAAATTTACTATAGAAAGGGCAATCCCTGGCGTATTTAAAATTTGCGACAGTAAAAAATTATTTTTTTGAATAATTTAATATAGAAGAGGCAATCCCTGGCGTAATTAAAATTTGCGACAGTAAAAAATTATTTTTTGAAAAAGTTACTATAGAAAAGGCAATCCCTGGCGTAATTAAAATTTTCGACAGTAAAAAATTATTTTTTGCAAAATTTACTGTAGAAAAGGCAATCCCTGGCGCAATTAAAACTTGCGACAGTGAAAAATTATTTTTTGAAAAATTTACTATAGAAAAGGCAATCCCTGGCGCAATTAAAATTTGCGAGAGTAAAAAATTATTTTTTGCAAAATTTACTATAGAAAAGGCAATCCCTGGCGTAATTAAAATTTGCGACAGTAAAAAATTATTTTTTGAATTAATTTACTATAGAAAAGGCAATCCCCGGCGTAATTAAATTTGCGACAGTAAAAAATTATTTTTTGAATAATTTACTATAGAAAAGGCAATCCCTGCCGTAATTAAAATTTGCGACAGTAGAAAATTAGTTTTTGAATAATTTACTATAGAAAAGTCAATCCCTGGCGTAATTAAAATTTGCGACAGTAAAAAATATTTTTTTAAAAATTAATTACTAATTAAAATTTGCGACAGTAAAAAATTATTTTTTGAAAATTTACTATAGAAAAGGCAATTCCTGGCGCAAATAAAATTTGCGA